>LR132200.1:0-43221 GCA_900634815.1 Paradendryphiella salina | reverse complement strand
CCCACCTCCTCCCTCACGCCCCCATCGCCCTCGGTCCCACCCTCCAGAATCAGCTCAACCGTATAGAAGCTGCGCGCCAACTCCTCATTCCCCTTTAATCGATGCACAAAACTGTGACAAGCGCGACACAACCACGCCACGCTATTCAGCTTGTCTTCTGTGTGCCACCCGCGCTTCAACACGCGCGCGTGCGCTTGCTTGGGAATGAGGTGGTGGTACGTCAACGGAACCCAGTCGCGACCGCAGAGTTCGCACGCAGCGGCGCGTGTTGCGGACCAGATAGGCGGCGCGGCCGTGACAGCGGTCATGTATGCGGTGAAGAGTGGGGTGAGTAGGTTATGGCGGTCGATGGGGTCCGAGGGGGAGGGAAGTAAGGCGTAAGATTCTAGGCTGTCGATTGCTGGGGGAGGGATGCGGTTGAGGAGGTGTGTTGTAGTGGATGCTGAGAGTGGGGTGCTGTAGGTTTCTTGAAGGGAGGGTGTGGATGTGTAGATTGAGTGCGTGAGGGTGCGGAGGTCGGGGGGGAGAGAGGGAAATAGTAGACTGCTTAGGTACTGGTTGATGGTTAAACTTGAGATCGTGATAGATAGGACGGGCGGGTGTTGTGTACTTCGATGAACTCACCCAAGTCCTCTGCGTCCGTGGCTTCGCCTTCCTCATTGTTGTGAGCATCTACTACCACCTTTGTCTGCGTCGCAACACCGTCCTTCCCACTCTTCGACCCCTTCTTTGCATGTCTCTTTTTCTTCGGTTTCGGCTTTTGGATCGGCGTGGCTAGGGCTTTAAGGACGGGCTCGCTCAAGCAGTCACGGAAGGTTTCGTAGTTGGATTGCTCTTCGGCAGGAATCGGTTCAGCCATATTCAATCGTCTCGAAACAGCGTGCGCAGGGTGATGGCAGTGTTGGTGACTGTGCGCGCATGATGGGTAACATTGATGGCGATGCCATGGTGTTTTATGTAGTGGAGCCAGTGATGACGGAGTCGTCAACTTTCGCGTTGGTGAGGTGAGGCACTACTGGCGGGGTCTTGGGCATAAGGGCGCCGCGAGGGCTGATTGTCCGGCACAGCTCGTATTTGTTGTCGAACATTCGAGATGTCATACTGCTCTGGAAGTAGCCTGGAGCTGATCTAACGATGTTTATATGTCGGTAGGGCGCGCGTGAAGCCACCACAGAGGTCATTGGGTCAGCGCAAGCAGCAGCGAAACAGACGCATGGGGCAAGATCGGCCAGATCTTGGGATCGTGAGTTTTCATCGTATTTGTCTAGTCTAATCAGCATAGCGTATACCGCGTATATATCGCCATGCCACCTTCTGCCTGTACTCATCATATCTCGTAGTCCCATCAAGGGCTGCAAGACGCTGAGCCACTTGCAGGCAGCCAAATTTATTTCTTCTTTCCACCCTTGGCGAGACGATTCGCCTTGCCCATGGCCTGCTCCCGCCTCCTGTTCTCACGCTCCATGAGCTCCTTCTTCTCCTTCTCCAGCTCAGCGCGCTCCTCAGCTTCAGCCTTCTTCCGCGCAGACTCAGCCTCCCTACGCTCGCGGACCAGCTTCAAGCGCTCCAGATCGGCACGTGCCTGCTCCGTTTTGCCCTCAGCGTGTAGCTTATCGTATCGGTCCTTGCTGGCTTGCGCTTGGAGAGCCTCGCGCTCGCGGCGGGAGAGCTGAGAAAGGTCTTGCTGCTTGCCCTTGCCCTTGGTGGCGGCGGCGGCGGCGGTGGTGGGCTCGGCGTCTGGGTCGACGGGTGCTTTGGCGGCTTGTGTGCGAGCTTTGGCAGTGTGGTTGGGATTTGCGGGCATGTCGTCGTCTTCGTCTTCCGAGGAGTCGGTAGGCATGTCGCCTGCCTCGGGTGTCTTTTGCGACTTCTTTGCTATGGCGGCCTGCTTGCGCTTCTTTGCGAGCTCACGGCGCTGCTCGCGCGTCAGCTCTTCTTGTTCGGGCTTGCCTCCCTCCTCATCGCTGGATTCTTCCTCCGAGGATTCCTCTTCAGAGGACTCTTCGTCGACCTTTTCGGGTTGCTCCTGTGACTGCGTTAGATGCTTGTCTGGTGTGCTGCGTAGATCAATTACTCACACCCCACATGCCGACTACCTCGCCCTCCGCGTTGAGCGGTTGCAGGTCGCGCGAGAACTTCTTGCCGCCTCCACGCTTGACCTTGTTGAACTTGCCGCCGCGACCACGTGCCGAAGACATGTTGTATGTATGGGTTGTGTTTTGTGGGAGTGGAAAGTGTGTAGTGTCGAGTCTGCTTGTAGGCCGTGTCCGTGTACGCGGTGGGGGGGGGGTTTCGAGGGGCCGAGTTTATTTGTGCGTGTGTAGTGGCGCTCGAGGCTGCGACTGAAGACTGTTTTTGTATGTCGTGTGCTTCAGTATAGCGTGGGTTATGGGTTGTGGGTGGTGCGTGTGCAGGAATCTCGGTGATGTAGGGAGCGTGAGCCTCTTCAACCATCGCACGTTAGCTTCTCGTCCGCGTTTCACGCTGCAAAAAGACGGTTATTCACCTGCTATCACCACCAACGCAATCAAAGTCCTTGGTATTGTCAAAAGAGTCACCCTGACAGGCCCGCCAACAAAACGTAACAGCCCCGCGCCCACCAAGATCCCCTGCCGTAGCCCTGCCCCACCATCCCGTGCTCGTCACACTCAACGCGCCAGTCTCAATTCGCTCGTCCAATCCTTGCGCAGCCACTAAGCCGCATCCCACCAAGCGTCTCTTAGTCATCTGAAATCTTCGCAGCCATCAAAACCAACGCGTCGCGCCATCCTCTTCTGTTCGTTAAAACTGAATACCCCATTATTCACTCTGTGTCATCCACATTCAATGGAGATTTGGAGGGGAAAATGGAGGTTAGAATCATCATGCGTTCGCTTACCCCCTTCTCTTCTGCGCTTTGTCGCTGGTGGAGCGAAGGTAAATATTTTGGACGGTACATACTTTTTTGTTAGCTTGGCACGTGTGTCGTAGCGCGCTCGGCCTTGAAATACTCGAGAGAGGCGACGCCCTGGCTTCGGACTCTGTACTTCATGTCATTGAGGACTTGCTTCTGCTCTGCGCTGTAGGTAAATTTTGTTGCGAGTCTTGCAGCGCAGTTCACTTCTATCACTCAAAGCCTCTGATCGGCCCTTGTGCCAGCTAGTCTTCGGTGTCTTTTCCAACCCAACGTCAGAGGACCCGAAAATGCAATGTGAACTGTTGGTCCCCAATTCCTTTTGTTGCACTTTTGCCCAAAGACCTCGGGGACTGCGCCCTCACGTCACCCCACGCGTTCCCAAGATAGAGCACCCTGACTTCTTCTACCGCACCAGCTGCCCATTGAACCCTGGTCGCACAACTGCTCTCCATCGCGTCTCGTCTCCCATAGGGGTATCATCTGCTATAATACCGGATAACGAGTCGAAAGACGACATGGCCTTGGTACTATAACCGTCAAGAGCTCACGTCTAGCGCTTGTCCACGGCATCTGACGATGAAGTGGTCCTGCCTCTATGGACCGAGCGCTTTGTCGGTGATGGAGTCTGGACGTTGTCAATAGGATCAAGAAAGCCAAAAGCTCAACTCCAACATCATCAGAGCAGGGGAAGGCGACAAGGTACATTCAACCTTTTTTTCGTTGAGCTACCTGGCGTCACATAAGATCGGGAAAGTTCCTCGGAGGACCATGAGAGCTGGGTATCGCATAAGGAGAACACCAAGATACTGATTTTTGATGCATCATGAAAGAGTTCACGCAATCTCATACCGACCACCCAGGTATTACACCATCCTTTCCATCATAACCCAAAGCCGCCATCCAATTCTCAAAGTCTAGATGTACCACATGACGTCCTTCAGGCCACGAGCGTTCTGCATGGGCATCAGTGGAGCGATCTCGACGTTCTGCCTAGAAGAGCCGGTGGAGGACTGCTGCTCTGCCTTTGACTCCTTCTTGCCCGAGGAAACGGGGTTGTCGTTCAGGTGAGCACGGGAGCGGTCGGCGGCCAGATGCGCGTAGTAGACAGCGGGATGGAGAGAGACCGGAGTAGTGGAGCGAACGTAGTGGTACGAATGCTCAAATATAAACTGCGGGGAGATACGAAGTTAGTGTATTTGTCTTAGCACTTCGGATATTGGAACTTACCTGCTGAAGCTCAGCAGAGAGCCACTCGCCCTCGTTGAGGATACACTGGTAGTGGATTGGACGAGCCGTACCCTTGATGGCGACGTGGGAGCAAAGGTAGAAGTCGAACTCAAAGGGATGACTGCAACCGGACTCCACAAGGGTACCAGGAAGGGAATTGTTGTTGCGGTCGCCCTTGCCAGCGTCGGGGAAGAAGCGGATGTGATGGCGCTTGCCGGCGATGACGACTGTGAACTTCGGCAGATCCTTGCAGCCCAGCTTCTTGAAGCACTCCTTCATGTCACGGACCTCCTCTTTGAGCACTGCAGCATACTGGTTTTCGCTGGCTCCATCGCGAATGTACGGAACACGCTGAGGGGCCTTGCCTTGACCGATCTTTTGCATCCAATTCCTCGCCATGGAGCCAAAGTGGTCGTTGATGTTGGACGTAGTAACCATCTCTACACGGTTGCCGTTGGTCTGAACCTCAGCCCAGTACCTCGCAAAGTGAACATCGGCTGAGACAGTAATGGCGGCGAATGACGCAGCCTCACCAGAGCCGGGCTCCAGGAGAGGGATGAGAGATGTCGGCGCCGACAACCATCGTAGGGATGCTGGCCGACTTTGGGGCGACCTTGGGGATGAGCTGCGACTTAGCGACAGAGGTACAGCCACCTAACTTGGCGTTGACCTTCATGCAGACATTGGAAATATACTGGGGAGACGCAGACATAACGTGCTTGGCCTGGAGGACCTGGGAAACAACACCAAAGCGGTTATCGCACGACTTCTTAATGCGAAGGTACACGTCGACGTTGTGGTCGTTGACGATAAAGGTGAGGAGGTTGGGTGGCATGGAGTATTTATTGCCAGTCTGGTTCCACAACCTCTGAACCATCTCTCCGCCATCTGCCAGATTTCCAGAACCTATCCAGGGCTTCTTGCCATGCTGAGGGTGGGAGGCTATAAGACCTCCGTGAGCCTCGTAGACTTGGATGAACTTCTGGACGAACGCTTCGACAGCCTGAGGAGGAGGGCTACCGCGACCTTGGACACAGCAGACACCCCAAGCCTTGATCGGGCGCTCCTTGTTGTTGATGACGAACTTGATCATGTTGGAGGTCTGTGTGCCACTCAGCTTGGTCGTGTAGCGCTGATTGGAGTCGATTTTCAGGACATCGATAGGCATGTAGACGGGTTCCTTCCGTATCTGCTTTGTCATTTTTACCACGGGGACGCCGGCCATAACGGTGATATTGTACTTCTTCTTGAAGTAGGTCGCGACAGAGATCCTCTTGGTCTGATCGTCTGGGTCTGGGAAAGTCGCCTGGGAGGCGTCCTTGTCGACGAATTCATCAATGGCCCATTGGGTGGACTCTTTGGTGTGGGTTGTCGAGACGCCGAGACGCTTGAATTTGCGGAGGTCCTTTTTTAGGTTAGACGCCCTCCAGTCCCGGACCGCATTCTTAAACATGCTTGCGAATTGCGGCGGGGTGCAGTTGAAGACCTGGCCAATAGCACGGGTGAGCTCTTGGGTACGCCAGAATGTACCGTTGGCGACGTCGACGTTGACGGACAACGACTTGTTGAACTTGTTGTCTAGGGCAGGACGAAGAGAAGCAAAGACGCTATTGGAAGCTTCAACACCACCACCAAGGTCGAAGCGCTGCTCGCCGCGCTGAAAGAAGGACTTCTTGATTTGGGTGTATTGCTGCGACGGCCACTCGCGCATGACATGGTCGAGGAAGTTGATATTGTCGATACACTCGCTGGCCCAGGCGGCCTGTCCGTTGAGAAAAGCTTTGAGACTGATGAAGTCCACTTGACGAGTCCAGCGGACGCGTATGGTGTGCTTGTTGCCACGGGCACCTGGCTTGGTGGGACGGCCCTGCTCTTCGTCAAGGTCGACTGTGATACGAGTGTCGTCACAGCCAAGACGCTTGCTAGACCACGCGAGCTTGTTCGTGTCCCAAACCCATAGATTGTTGGGCTCGCCGAGAGCGGCCTTGACGCCACGGGAGTTCCAGATCTTCTTCAACAGGACGCGCTTGTTGTAGTTAAGGGCGTCACCCGTGAAGTGAAGCTTGAAGGTGTTAATGAGAACAAGCGACGGGTAGTGGGACGATATGACTTACATCATACTTATGAACGACGGTGTTTGGGGCCTTGTCGACATTGAAAGTGTTGAGAGTGATGCCGACAGCCTTGCCGTACTGGTTGAAGTTCCTGGGGCGCTGGGACAGCGAGTTGGGGACACTGAGCTGGTAGTTGCTGTCAACAATTATGTTCGCATGCTTCGGGGTGTACAAGGACATGTCCTGGTAGAAGCGATTGGGAAGGGCAGCCTGGCCGACCATGATGATGAGGGGAACAGGCACAGCCGATAGATGAGGGTATGGGAACAGATTTTCGAACAAGACGATGACAAGTTCCAAATGGACTTTTGGAAATGATAAGAATGAGTGGGAGGATGACAGAATACTCGGAGAACGAGAGGATGGAGCCTCTTGTGCTCACAACTCCAGCCTCACACCCATACAGACGTTGGTGGGTTGAGAGGCCAGAGCTGTTTGCATGTTCGGCGATGTGGGGGAACAGAAGATGCGTTTACACGGAAGCGTGCATGATACATACGCGGGCTGAAAAAAAAAGGCGTTTGTACTTACACCTCGAGCCGCGTACCAACCACACAGGCCAAGGAAATCGGATATGTTTTTGAGGTCGTTGGGGTTGGCGTAGTCGATGACAGCCTTGACGCCGGGGTCGCGATTACCGTCAAGACGAGGGATAGACTTCGGAACGGAGCGTTGAGTCGGGTCGTGAGACTTAGACTCAGAGCCGTTGGACGAGTTATTTGGCTGCTTGTCCGTTTGAGCGCGCTTCTTTGCTGGACCAGCCATTGCTGACTATGATTCTAGACACCATGTTAAACGTGTTCGGAGATGAGGTGTCAGTGTTTTTCCGGATGAAGCGACGGAAGCGGTAAGTCTGTGCACTGCGCGTGTTGGTACTCATGTAATGGGAGTACGTACCTTGATTTCAGATCGGAGTCAATTGCAAAACTGGTGTTGAACGCGTGAGGGTGTAAACCGGATCACTGATCGGGGCTGAGGCAAGTCAGCAAAGTTTAAAAGTGGAAGCTGCGCATGCATGTACTCACGGTAGTGAGAGTAAGAGAAAAGACCAGTAGTGTGGGTTATGGGAGCATACAAAAGATGCGTTGATGTCGTTGATGTAGTGGAGTGGGCAAGAACAAAAGGTGAGGCAGGCAAAGTTATGTGAGCTTCGAACATATGTCAAGACAGGGTCGTCTAAACAAAAGATATAGGAGCGATGGGATTGCCGTGGTGACTGCGTGGGTAAGAGCGGTGGTGGCGCGGCAAGCACTGCGAGCTCGATGTGACAGTGTTTGCAGTGGCAACGGCAGCACAACACCAGAAAAGTGAAAATGGCGAAGATGGATGTGGAAGCAGGCAGCTAAGTCAGTGACTTGGAAGTGCTGAGCACGGAAAGACTGCCTACAGTAGTGTTGACTGAAATACCTGCAGAGTGGAGCTTGAGGGTATGCTTGCTACTGGTGGACCTTGGTGTATATAGTGTTGGTGAAGATTATCCAGAAGCAGGGCTTGTGTCAGAAGTATAGCTGAACGCAAGAAGTTATTAGAGAAGAGAAGTTATTGTAGTGCGAGGAAGGAAAGATGGGTTGAAACCGTGGATGGGCAAGATTATATGGATAGCGGACTGCCCTAATCTGCTGGATCAGGGTCCTGAATAGATTATGGCGGTGTATACAGGTAAGAGCCGAAGCACTTATGAGGAGGTAATAATGAGAGAATTGTGGTGTAGTGAAGCTATTGACATGGCTGCGGGTACGACAAGATCGCCCGTGCGGAGGTGGTGAGAGAGATTCTAGAGTACATCAGAAAACTAGGTAATTGCGTGACTTGGATGGACGGTATAGGCACGGGAGTGTGCTGGTCAAGGTAGGGACAGCAACAAGACGGACGGGCTGGGCAATGAGGCTGAACCAGAGTGAGTAGCATGAAGATCTTGATGCTTGAGCTAGGAAAATCTCCAACGAGGACATGTGTGAGTGCAAAAATTGGATCAAGTGCACTTTTTCACAAGCTGCCAAGGAGAACAGTCAGACAGGAGCAGAGCCCAACGACTCCCACGACATTGTTAACAAAAGGGCCTTTACGAGACAAGCAGGAAAGTCTGAAGAGGCTGTCACAATTGAGCCATCATAGTGCTAGTCATCAGAGCCGTGCTCGAAGACAGCGGCAGTAGGCCATTGATGGAAACAACAATGCATCGTTAGTATGCCTCTCTAGATGAATTTACAGTACACCGAGACATGCCTGCCACCACATCGAACACCACCTTCCACTGCATGCGCAAAGTAGCTCCAGATCACGGCGTTAACTTTTGTAGAAAACTACCTCTCGGCGAGACATCGCCCAAGCCACAGACTGACACTGGGCAATCGGCACATTACTCTTCTTCACTCCCTCCCGTGCATAACACTTCGGCTGCCCTCATCCCCAAGTGCCCGAGCACCAAAAGCGCCAAAGGGAGCACGAAGCAGGATCCACGCGTGACAAGCGTATGTACATGAATGAAGGGAAAGAGCAATGTTGGACCTTCGTTATCCCTTCCGGCTGCTCCCACCCTAGCACACCAGCACAGTCGGACAGAGGCAGCGGCGCTGTGAAGAGAATGTTGTTGAACTTGAGGGTGGGTAGTAAGAATACGAAAGAGCAACCGTAGGCGCGATGAGCATAGAAAAGAGGAAGGACATGCAAACGACATAAGAGCACCTGACATCTGTCAGCGCGGCGTGCAACACTATGTGCATGGCACATACATCAAAATAGTCAAAAACCAGATTGATGTGAAGATATTTTCATTCAGTGATACGGAAAATAAATGTAAGCCTACAAGTCGCCCAAAAGCACACAATGCGTGCAATGAGAAGCCACCTACCCCAGCCAACGCCATGCTGACAGACTTTTTTTTATATAAGGTAGAAACCCAAAAAAGAGTCTGCGAAATCCCGCCTTATCGTGAAACAAAGCTAATTACGTAGAAACCACAAATCATCCTGCCCTTGTGTCAATCTTCCAAGTGTTCGTCCCGTGCATCTAAGTCGCTGAGTTGAGAAGATAGATTGATTAACGCCTTCCCATGCAATGCTAATGTGATGGCGACCCCCATCCATCTGCTGATGTCTTTGCGGCCTTCGCTTTCGGCCGCACATGTCCGACCCATGCCAAGATATTCACTGTCCGTGTAGGATTCGATATGGCCTGACTAAGGCCCCCAAGGATTTGCGCCGGCCATGGCGAGGTGCATCGGAACTTGTCCGCCATTTCCGTACTTCTCTTGTATACTCTGCAGTTGCTGTGCTGTTGTGGGCGTAGTACCCCAGCGCTGCGGTTGCGGCAGGCCTTGACCCGGAGGAACGGGAATGGCAGCTACATCTCTCAGCAGGCTTACCAAACCGTCTGCCTTGAAGCGGGTCTCCTTGTAGGTGTGCGCGGGTGGGATGATACCAAGGAGGAAGTTGACTCCACGAGGCAGAGGCGGCGGGCCTTGTGCTTGTCCAACGGGTGTAGCGCCGGCGGTGGCGAGGTTGCGACGTGCGGCATCGAGACGGCGGCCTGCAGCACCCTTGAGGGGTGATTCACCGCGGGCGAGCTTACGCGGTTGCGCGGCATCTTCCACATCTTCGAGAGGGCGTTTCGGTGAGTTCGTAACAGGAGGGAGGTTACCAAGGTGCGGGGAGTTGGCGAGGGCTGGAGATGCGAGACGTTGCTGCTCTGCTACGATCTGTGGCGGCATAGGAGGCATTGGCATAGGCATGGGTGGCGGCGGCGGCTGCTGCTGCTGCTGCTCTTCAATCGAGGGCATGATGGACGGCATCACCGGTTTCATCTGTGTGCGAGGCGAGATGATGTGACGAACTGAGATAGGATCGAAAGTCTGGCTAGCAAAGCGTTGCGAGAAGCGGTGCAGATGCGGATCTTCGGGAAAGAGAGTCGCCATGCGCTGCTCGAGCTTTGTGATCTGGGCCAGTTCACCGAATTGAGCCTCGTAATCGTGGAAGAAGGCGAACAGCGACTTCGCTCGGTGTACGTTCTCCGGCTTAGCTGTAAGCTTTCCGACAACGGTCTCGAAGACAGCGCGGGCATCTGAACATGTTAGTCGGGAATTTCTTGTGAAAGAGGATGATTGACTCACTGGTTGAGTCATTGAGCTTGATCAAGTGCTTGATATACTCCAACGCAAAATGCTCATCCTCTGGGAACAGCTTCATGCCACGCTCAAAGATCTTTTGCGCGGCTGGCTCCTGGTAGCAGTGATGTTCAATGAGCGCACTGGCTACATAAGCCTCACTGAGTAGCTTGCCCTTTTTGCGAGCCTCGGTGAAGATACCGCGGAAGCCACCAACATCTCCCTTTGGATCTCCTTTACCCTGGACACGACGCATCGCGCGCATGAGCGCTATCCATGCATATGTGAGCGTCTTCTTAAGGTTTTGGGTCTGTGCGTTGTATCCGGCGGACATGGCTTGGAGTTGGCCGCTGAAAGCGTCCTCCTTCTCTTTCATACGTCGTGCGGCTACAACCTCATCTTCATCATCCGCGTCGTTGTTCTGCTGCGCGATGGCGCGAGCAGCCTCGTCAGCAGCCTTCTGCGCCTCAAACTGCTCCTTCGCTCGCGCGATAGAGTGTTCCTCCCGCTTCTTGACCTGCGCTGTGAGATCGTACATGGTGTCGAGAAGCCTCTGGTATGGCTCGCGTACGGCCCTGCCCTTGGCAATGATGCCTGCTTGGCCGTCCTCGAAATCGGTGCGCTGCTCGACCTGGTTGGCCTTTTTGAAAGCAAGAAGGCAGCTTTCAGGGTTCGCATCTATGCCATCGTTGAGGAACTTGTCGCCTTCAGCCTGAACGTTGTTCTCGAAGCACCACTCGGCCGCTTCATACCACAACTCTGGCCAGAAGCGAAGCGCCATCAGCGCGTTCTTATATAGATGCAGGATACGCTTGTTGTATAGTTCGCGGTTATCTGTCGCGCATTCGAGCGGGTCGTTCTTCTCCCACTGGATCCAGTTTTTCCATAGCTTGACTTGGTTCATATATTCATCGTGGCCATCGAAACCGGCAGCGGGTGGCAGCTTAGGCAAGGTAGTCCGGTTAACCCCTCTTGTGATGTTGTTCTCAAGGACGTTGATAGCGCTGCGAGCAGTCATGTAGGCGGGGGACGTTTCCTGTAGTTGTTTGCGACCCTGTCCCGAATGTCAGTTTTGTGGCTACTGAAGACGAACGTGGTCACTTACCGAAACCTTGTTCATGCTCATCTCGAACTTATCGTAGTCTCGCCAGATCTCTAGAGTAGCATTGTGAGGCACCGAGACGGCGCGCTGGTACACCTTTCGCAGGGTATCCATCTTCTGCATGTCCTGCCAGTTGCTACCACCGAGAACACCAGGTCCTGTCTTCAACATCTCGATATAATCAAGCCACAGCTTACCAGCTTGGACATCAAGACCAATAGAGTTGAGAACAAACTCGTAGGCTTGTGTGACCGTCTGGCGGTTCTGGCCATTCTGATCAGTGGTGAGGTTGAATCGACGTCGGATGAAGTCGATGTAGGCAGAGTAGATGCCGATGTACTGGGCTGAAGGAATAGAACGCCCAAAGAGGTGTTCGACCTTTGGCAGCTCGTCGAGCTCAGTCTCAAACTGAATATATTCTACCCATTGTTCGCCCTAGACATGTTAGTGAAAACACAAGTAACATTCATCGCCGTGCTTACTGCTGAAGGGAAGACTTTGAGGAAACGCTCGAATACAGCTCGCGCATCATCGTGCTTGTGGCGCCTGCGGTGCTCCTCAATTAGACTCAACCACGCTTCGATGTCACCACGTGGATCTTCAGCAATGCGATCTTCGAGAATACCCACTCGGTCCTGAGGAAGACGAGCCTTTGGTAGGGAAGCAGACGTAGGAGCTGGGGTGGGTGGAGCTACGGAGGGGCGTGCTGAAGCAACATTCAACACGTCGGGAGCACCTGGCTTAGTAGCATCTGGAACAGGCGTACTGCCGTTAGGGAGAGAAGCAACAGAGGGAGCAGGCTCATTGACAGCGACAGAAGCAGAAATAGATGCAGGAGCCTGGTCTTGTGCACTATGTAACTGTACATCTGGGTTGGGTAGTGTATTGTTTGGAGTGTTTGTAAAAGATCGCTGAGGGGACTCTGTAGCTCCCGTAGCACTCAGCAGTGCAGTATTCGCCTCTTGCGGCTGCATAGCGGGCTCCTCTTCCTCGTCCTCACTCTCGTCGACAAAACCACCCACGGTGCGCGGACGCTTGGACGGCGGCGCTGCGGAAGCCTCTACGGAGGCCTGAGGGGGCGGGGACTGCAACCCATCCTCGTTCTCGGCGGCCGGTGGTGAGTTCGCGCCCGATTCCGGCTGCATAGATGCCGAGTGTTCTGAGCGTGCGGAATAAGTGGCGGTGGGGTCGTATTCTTCCTGGCCAGCGGGCGCGTCGGGCATGGTGTAGCCGGCTGAAGGGTCGTACTCGTCCTTTTGCGCTTCAAGGAAAGCGAGCTCGGCCTCGTCCGCCATGCTTGCGGTGGGAGGGTAGCTGTGTGATGTGGTTAGAATTGGCCGAGTCGTGGTAATGGGCGTGGTATTACGAGCTGCGCGGGAGGTGAAGGGCGTGGACAATGCTTGTCTTTGTCGCGTGTTTAGTGTCTGGGAGGTGCGCTCGGCGAGTGCGCGACAAAGCAGAAGGAGCGCTGAAGGCCTTTGGTTACTTTTGGCGGTTGTGACGGTCGCGCAAATGAATTCCGAGACGTGCGCGGGTTGGAGGTGATGCGCCGTCGGTGATGATCGAGTGCGCGCGATGTATGAGGTGAGCAAAGGTTGCGAGTCGGCGCTGCGGCTTGCTACCGACGGAGCCTGACAGCCTTGTCCGTGCTTGGCGCCGGCCCTAGTGCGCGAGCTCCAACGCCGATGTCATCGCTCAGGTACCGAACACATAGACGCCGACATTCACTGGAGCACACACTCCTTCACGTGCACCCTCCAATAATGGAAACTTGGGATTCGCGGTGACACGATCATCACAACGCGTATACGAAATTCCCCGTAGCCTCACGTCGCGCCGCCTCGTTCGACAGCTGCCTACCTACAGCTTACCACCTCACATAGCCCGGCATGAACCCGCACATATCTCTCCCAAGGCCAACGGGTGGGCCCTCCAACTTTGGCTCTACGCCATCTTCGCGGCGGAATGAAGTCAAGATGCCGCGCTTCTTCAAGCGCATGTTCAAGTTTCCACAGATGGACTTTGAGATGGCCGTATGGGAGATTATGAGCCTGATAATAGCGCCTAAGAAGGTGTTTAGACAAATCTTCTACCACGTATGCTATCAATCGGCCGACCCATGTTTGCGCCCGACTGACCAGCGTAGAAACAAACAACAAAGACATACCACCGTCCCGACCCATCATTCACATACCTACTCTCCTTCTTTCTCACCCTTACTTCCCTTGCCTGGGGCTTCGCATACGCGGATGGCTTCATACAAACACTCCACATAACGCTAGTGTTCATTTTCGGGCATTTTCTCCTGCTCTCGCTCGTGATAGCGACCCTGTTCTTCTTCCTCGTAGGCCGATTACTGGGGCCGGATAATACTCTCCTGCCTGGGCGACGGAGAGGATTGTATAATCTTGGAGAAGACTCGGGCAAAGAAGAGCTGGAGTTTGGGTACTGCTGGGATGTTGCTATCAGGGCCTTTGTGCCAGTCTGGGTGTTTCTCTATGTTGTGCAGTTTATTTGCATGCCATTGGTAGGAACGCATCACTGGTAAGTCGTCAAATCTCATAAGAGGATTCTCGCGCTAACGAGTCCTAGGTTCTCACTCCTCCTTTCGAACACCCTCTATCTCCTCGCACTGAACTACTACTTCATCATCACTTTCTTGGGTTACAAGGAGCTACCCTTCCTCCACCACACCGAGCTCTTACTGGTACCAGTTGCTGTTATGGCGATTCTCTGGTTCGCATCTCTCTTCGGCTTCAACATGTCAACACATTTTGCGCCAATATTATGGACAGGTGCCCAGTTGCGGAAGCATGTATAGACAGCATTGATGGAAAGGGAAGGAGTTTTCATGCAAATGATAGTGGAGTATCATGGTTAGTACTTGCGGCGGAAGCTTCCAGGATATGTACAAACACAACTCATTTAGGTGTTGGGCATTGGGCAATCACCGACATTGTCGAGATCTATGGAATGGATGGTCGCAGCATATCTAACAAGTGTTGGTGGATACACACAAGTATATCCACACCAATTTCTTGGAGTTTATTCAGAATCATGTAATTGCCATGAAAATTTGTGGAGTGATGTGATGTTAGCACAACGCTGCTGTCAATGTTCGATAACTTGCTCGGCCATCTGGCGAGATGAAACTCGACGTCAGCGCACCACCATACTAGAATTCCTCAGACACCACCCCATAACTGCAGATGATAACAGTAGGGTCCTGTTATCTTCCAAGAGAAAAAAAGTCTCATGATAGGTGTCGGGACGTTGATAGGCAGGCCCCCCGCAAAGCTGCTAGCGTCCACGGGTATCTCGAGCCCGCTCACGTGCCCTCACCATCCTCCACCTATGAGTCCATCAGCTGTCCAAAAATGAGCCAAAAAAGAACTATATCAATTGCTCTCCAGCGGGGAATTGAACCCCGGTCTCCCGCGCTGTGTTGCCTGAGCAATGACAAGCGGAAATACTGACCACTATACTACTGAAGATGAGCTTATTGATGAAGGAAATTCCAATAAAGTAAAATATAACTTTCATATTTTTGATAAAACCACCCGAAATCCCGCTCGTGTTCGGACGGAAAGATTTGCTCTGCGATTTTTTTGCGGGATGGTGTGTGGGTCGGGAAGCAAAGTAAACTGACCCACAGCTTGAACAAACTTCACCGAAACAAACTGAGCGCTACTCTCACGAGTGCAAGGCCATGTCGTCTGCGCTTTATGTCTCGGTCTGGATGCGGCTCGGAGACCCTCATTGCAAGCTTCGCTTGCAATGTCATTTCAACAGGGAGATGTTTAGCTGCCACATATTCATTACAACTTCACGAGTTTGCGAGCCTGATATCAACCTTAGAATACAACATCCGGGTTACTTAGGCGATTTTTTTTTTTGCAACAGACAGAGCCATGCCTCGCAGTGAAAACTTTTGGTGCCGCAGCTGGAGGTGGGGGAACGACGAGCGGGGCAGGGACCATCAACTCTGATGTATCGCTACCACTTCCACAGTCCTCACAGCTATGGTCTCTTCTCTCAACTCTCTCTTTATAGGTATTCTGAATTTTCTTGTGCTAAGTGCGTCTTGTTGTATGACGCTCATGCACAGAATCTGACGTGCGGGTGGCGCTCGCACTCAAAAAAAACCTTTTTAGCACCGCAGCGACTAACCCATCTTCTTTCAGCACTCGGATACGCACACATTCGGAGCGAATCTGCTGCACCGCTGGCCGCTCAATATGGACGCGAATTTGCGTTTTTGTCATTGTTCTACATCGGTCTCCTATATTTACCATATTACTGGCGGAGTGCAGCTGATGTTTTAGCGACTGCTGGAGTGCGTATCGCGCGACATGTGTGCTGACATGTAGGACAGTGGCTTATATCCCTCACCGGGTTTTAGCGCAGACCAGCTCCAACACGCAGAGGTACTCTCGACTTACTATCTTCCTGTATCCTCACCCTAGTGTTGTGTGTCTACTCTTTTTTGCACCTTAATATCTCCGAACACAGAAAGACGCACTGGTCACAGACATTGGAAAAGCAGTCACTATGGGTACTAGCAGGCACCTTTACTCCAGAGATTGTGAGCCAGTCGGCTCCTTCTTTGAGAATCTGCTTATACTGACATTCGGATGATTTCAGGTCTTGTTTGTGGCTCTTGAACAACCTGTTGCCGCCGGCCAGTTAGAGAGAAAGATGAACAAAGCATTTTTTTTCAACGCAGCCCTCGGATACCTCAAATGACATTGAGGTAGCAGAATCGACAGTCCCAGTAAGCCATAAGAAGCGAATTCTATGGACCACATTACACAGTCATTACGCACTCATGGGTGGTTTCGTTCTGGATTGCAACGCATGCAGATCTGACACAATCCCTGGCCAATGCCCTCATTTTACGCTTATAGCCGCTGGTCTGCTTAAATTGGCAGAAAATGAGCCCGACATGATCCCAAATCTCGAAGTTGAACACATCGAGGACAAGCGCGGTGCAGATAGCTTTGCAAAGATCATTGTATGCGTCCAGGCGATGTGGTTCAGTGTATAAATCATCGACCGCTTGAGTACAGGCTACGCTTTGAGCCCCTTGGAGATCAGTACCTCCGCCCACGCTCTTTGTTGTTCCGCTGTCTATTCTTTTTGGTGGAACAAGCCAATGTCCATAAATACTCCTACGCTGATCGACTGCTCCAGCACCCGGGCAGAGAAGATAATTACGTGGTTGCTCACGGCAAGCTGGTCTGGAGCTCCGCGTAGGGTCTACAAAAGGGAACGTGGTCAGATTGTCTACAGGTATTGTAGTGGCCTCTTGATACACAAGTCGAACAAAGAATTTGGTACCACCGAAGGATATCCCAAACTCCACCGAGTTCTGTCGAGTGACATGGAGGACAGATCGACCCAAGCTATGCACCTTGCACCAATGAAAGGCGTATATGTCTTTTACTTCATTACTGCGAGCTCACCCCATTCCTATATGCCATGGACATGGAAGTGCTTTATAATCTTGTCATCAGCGGATATCTGGTGTCTCAAGCAGACATATTCACTCATTGAGGGAGGGCCCAATTGGTCTATTCCCTACACCACCATCATAGAGCCCTGGTCTGACAATGCTTTCTTAAACATGAAGAGAAAAAAATCGGAAAAGATCCTAGCATAAGGCCACAGCCCACCTACGATTATTTGGCGGTGTACGCTTTCCATGTTTCTCGATCAAGGGCAACGCTGGTGGACACTACCACGCTAGAAAGCTGGGGAGCTTGGATGCGCAAACAGCTACAGCTACTATCGCGATCTCATGCGGTCATAATCTCCACATGACTCCAGTGCTTGTTGTTGGGATTTAGCTCTAGCGTCGGAATCGTCTACGGTGCCCTACATCTGATCGCCTAGCACGCTCCCTTTACCTCGCAAACCCAAAGAGTGCTCTGGCGCGCATCTTCAATTTATGTCACTAATTATGTCCCAGTCTTGTGTCTCATGGTGTTTTGTGGACTGATGTGCGTCCGGTGGAACAAAGGCATACTCTCGTCGCTGTTACATCGAATCCCTCTCGAAGGTAGCTTCTATTTTCTTTTGTCACTGTTAATGGTTACCTGTTCACCTTTCTTCGTTTTTGCTAGAATAGATCTGGCTTTGGAATGTTTCATCAGTTTACCTCACCTACCGGAACTAGTCTACCATCAGTCGCAATGGAGTCAGTATATCCCGCACTTCGGCGCTGGATGAGGTATCTAGCAAATAGTTGTCAAATCCATTCAGCTTCATATAATAAGTGCGTCCGCCCCAGTCTCATAGTCAAAAGGCGACGACGCCCATTTGAGCCTCAATTCGTACACATTTCACTGCACTCCGGGTGCTGTTGGACAAACCAGCAATCGATTAGCTAGCCGGAAAGCCCGCTCTAGCCATCTTCTTCCCTCGTTGAGCCTTCCGGTTATGATTCGCACTTGATCCTTTGTTCGCTTCCTTCCGCTGCCGCGAGATCTGTGTGCCTTTGTCATCGGCAGGGCCTGCCACGCTGGCTCCGCCTCTCCCACCACCTGCCCCACCACGTCCACGACCCCTGCCTCTCCCTCTACTGCCACCTCCCCTTCCACGGCGACTACCTGATGCATCACCGCTCGCCTCATCACCAGACCCTGCGGGGCTATCGCGCCATGCAGTGGTCTGCAACTCTCGCTGTTGGCCCTGGAAATTCGAAAACTTCGCTTCGAGGCGCCGTAATTGTCTAGGGTTGCGACCCATTATGATCGCCCAGCCTTCAATCGCCTCATCTGTCATGCCTGTCTCGCTCTTGAGTGCTGTCCGCGCTTTGTCTCGTCTTGTTTCGGATTCGCGACCGAATAGTTCGGGCGTCATGGTGTATGCGCGGAACAAAGCCTCTTCGTTCTTGTCGCCGAGGTCAGCATCTTCACCGGGACCAGGCGCGGCGGTGTCGACTGATGCGCCGACATCTTCCGCGTCATAAGTGTCGTCGCGTTCGTCATCGTCTGAGTCGAAGGCTGCCAGGGCGGCCATGATGGCAGACTTTGCCGGTGCTTTGCTGCGGTCGGAGAGGATCTTGTCGGCGTTCTGGCCTTGACCTCGCCGACCTATATGGAGGCGAGATGTATCGACTGCGAGCTTATCGAACTCGTCATTATCATATACGTTGCGTCGCTCGGGGATATGTTGACTTGATCGTGGAGGTGGAAGGGGCTGTGATGTTGCAGAGGGGGTTGGTCTGCGGATTGTAAGCGTGCTGATCTTGGAACGCTCATGAGGTGGCTCGTACAGTATCTCACTCCTGTCAGCCTCTGCAAGATGTGGTGGCAGAGAGTCTTCAAGCAAATGAGCGGTAACTTGCTCAATGTCATCGTTATACTCGTCCAAGCACTTCACAATAAATCCGGCACCGAGGTCCGGGAAGAGGTCTTGAATCTGAGTAATTATACTCATACGGTGAACATGAATCTCATCAGTAAACGATCCATGGCCATAGCTGTCTTGATCTGCGTTCGCTTTGCCTTTGTCTACCTTTCTTCTTATCAACTTCTTCGGTCGAGCGACACTAGATTGACGGAACACGCTAAGCGATGCCGCGATATTCTTCACTCTGGCCGCTTCTGCAGCAGTGGTCTTGTCTCTGGTCTTTTCAAGAAATGGCGTGTTTGTAACTAAGTCAGCCAATAGCGTCTTCTTCCCTGGCCCCTTCTTCTGCTCTTGTTCTTCGCTAGACTTTAAGCTGTAGAGGTGATCGGAAAGGAGAGAGTAGTTTGGTTTTGGTCCTTCAAGCGCTGCTGTAAGGCCAAGGTATGCTACAGTTACAAGCTTCTTCTGCATTGGTAGTGGTACCTGTAGATACGCTGCTGAGAGGGCATCCAGAAAGTCTGATCCAGTAAGCATGAAGGTGCTAGCATCCGTCGAGGCTCTGAGAAGAGGGGCTATTCGATTGAGAGTACTCTCAGCTTCCTCCGGCCGCTTTGACTCCAGGTTTCTGATCAATGATGTCTTGGCAGTCTGTAGTGACTTCTCGATGGCTGTGCCCTTTCGTTCCCATAACCCCTGCAACAGCGTACGAAATTGTTCGCTTTTTGGGTAAACATGGCAAATATCCGAGAGAGTTGACCAACTGAGGAGAGATGGTGATATGTCTTTTCTTGAAAGTATCCTATGCAATAAGAAGAAGCCTTTCTTTCGCAGAGATGCCACCTTTGATGCTAGCGCGTCGTCATGTGCCAGCCCATGAAAGAAAGATGTGAGAAAGGGTGTGAGCGTGTCTTTCTCTTCTACTGCTGAGGCAAATTGATGGTCCCCTAATCGCAAGTAAAGCTCGGCCAATGAAGTCCAGGAGTCCAGAAACAATCGCCATTCTTCTGGGAGTATGCTCCTTCTGACTTTTGCGTCGGGGAAGGGCGCGAAGTGGGGTAGCGACATTACTTTTGGTATCCTCGATCGTAATGGGGAGGGCAGAGGTCAGGTAGTGCAGTGCGCTGCAGTATTTTCAATCAGGTCTTTATGGGATTTCAGATTTCGGAGTTTGTCTTTAGTCATGTAGTCATGATGGCTCATGGGGCCTGGCTGCCGAGCGATCAGAAGGTAGCGATACCCGATCCGGCTCTAGCATCCGCAATCTTGGCGCTCACCGCCCACAGAGCGAAATTTGGCGTCACGAAAGAAATCCAACGACTACGAACGCCGTCGCAAATCTAAAGCCACCCCAGTCATCACATTACCGCGATCAAGGATCCAGGTCGTGACTGGAATTTAACCTCAGCACCTACAATCACCAACACACCAACATGTCTTACAACAAGCCTGAGAAGGACTTCGGCGAGGGTAAGAATTGCGCGCATAGAAAACTGTATGCGACATATTCTAACTCACCTCGCAGGCCCCAAGATCCACAAGATCCGCATCACCCTCACCTCTCGCAACGTCAAGTCTCTCGAGAAGGTCTGCCAGGAGCTCATCGACCGTGCCAAGAACAAGGAGCTCCGCGTCAAGGGCCCCGTCCGTCTGCCCACCAAGCACCTGAAGATCACCACCCGCAAGACCCCTTGCGGTGAGGGTTCCAAGACTTGGGACACCTACGAGATGCGCATCCACAAGCGTAAGTGCTACGCTAAGGGAATTGTCGGGAACACGACTAACAACGAGAACAGGCCTCATCGATCTCCACGCCCCTACTGAGGTCGTCAAGCAGATCATCATCAACATCGAGGCCGGTGTCGAGGTTGAGGTCACCATCGCTGCTTAAGCGTTTGGCTCGGACAAAGGATATGGACGAGTGTCATGGGTCTGAACATAAAAGTGGCTATGAACAGCTATAGAGCTGGGAATATGGCAATGAAATGATTCAAATCTCGCAAGTCTCGCTCAACGTGATGAGACTTGTTTCGCCCGGATATCAATACCCCCTACGCAAGCTGGTGTTGTCCGCCAGACCCATAAACGCAGCCGCACCCTAGTCTGAGGACGATATCGCCCCTCTGTAGTAGTGATTGCGTCCTATGGTCTCCACAGCCTTGCTTTTCAACACCGAAGACTGCTTCTTGCCTTCTACTTCTTTTCCCTGATTCCCTATCCCATCATCCTTCCCCTCAACAAGCATTCACACCACCTCCGCCGCCTTTTCCACTGGTGTGAAGCACTCTTCCGGAAACATGGCCCACTCCCCGCTCGACGTCAGATTCGCTCTGACTACCCCCGGACATATCGCATTGACCCCGAGGCCAGCTTTCTTGGATGGCCCCATCAGCTTAGTGGAAGAGTGAAAAGACCAACTTTCTTGTGCAGCTTGGCAGACTGTGAAGAACAAGGGAAAAAAAAACACGGGTGCAGTATAGTGCATTCAGGGTTGTGCGATGCTGGATATTCCGATACGTATGTAAACTATCCTGGTCCCTGTATCTCTTTGCATCTGTAGTGAGTGCACAGAGAAGGAGACATGCTCCCGCACCATCTTCAGGCTGCTTTGAAACATCGGCCACTAGTACTTAAGAGCTGCTGGACAGCTATAATTCTCACCTGTGCTCTTCCGACACTACTGCTAAAGTTGACAGCGTGTAGGCCTTCAGCTCACCATCAGCTCACCGTTGTAACAGCGATAATACAGCCGATCGATACTCACGGCACTGATTAGATACCCCGAGAAGGGCATATTGGGGCCTGTACGATAAACGTGAAGTAATTCAACTCACCATACCTAAGATAAGACTCAACTCCGGGTCACCGCAGACAGTCAAATTCCGCATCTCTACAGTTCTACCACCTCAATTGCAATGCCGTACCCTGCCATTCTACGCATCCATCAGGACATACAAATTTCAATACGTCATAGTACCAAGCAACTACAAGACACCTCACACCATCGCAAGCACAAAGGCAAACATCACCAGAAAGACACAAGGTTATATAGTCAGGTGTTATTTCGTTATCGTCAGCTACTACCTATCAGTGGCTATGATCCATATGCTATCACCTAGCTATCTATGAAACTATTATACATGATCATCAGAGAATAAAAAGAAAAGCCGCCCGGCCATCGGGAAAGATGCCGTCGCCAAGCGGACGCCACCACCACCATGGCCTAGAAAAGACAGAAGCAGTTGGACTACAGTATCCAGGCGCAGTCGGGGTTGGAGATAATCAGACCCTTAGACTCCTGCGGCTCAGGAGTATTGGGTGGCGGGGGCGGGGGGAACGGAGATGGGTAGATGTGGCCGTCGCGCGCCAGGTAGATGAGTCCATTAGACGCCTTGAAGATGGTGTAGTAAACCCATGGGATGGCGGGGGCAACGTTACTCATGATAAACTGATGTTGAGATGGCTACAGTGGTAGTTGAGTGCTTGCGCGTAGAGAGTTGATGGATTATGTGAGAGCCCTGGTGCCACCACGTCTTGAAGCGACCGATGATGCGTTGCTTGCGGTAGTCAACTACTCTCATACCCTTCGCATCGTGGAAGGTGTGGCGGTTGGCTTTGGAGGTGGAGACGAAAGCTTGAGCTTCTTCGGCACTGCCTTGAGCGTTGACCTTGCTTCGACCGGCTCGAGAGTTCGTTTGAATTTCGAGCTTAACTTTACGAGTAGAGGAAAAGCGCTTGCGGAGCGAGAGTCTGGACTTGCGAGTGGTGTCGTAGTTTTCGTCGTCAAAGGTGTCCGAGGCAGACAGATGGTCGTGGAAGATGGCTGTAGGGGGTGACAATGCAGACGTGGGGTAGCGCTCTCCTACTTCGTGCGGCTGGTCGCTGTTGTGGCCAAAGGCGCTGAGGCGGTGTTGAGGTGCGTGAGCGCTACTGTCAGCTGGTGAAGCAAGGGACGATGCCGTAGCAGTCTGTGCAGTTGAGAAAGAGCCCGTAGTAGACTTGTCAGAAAGTCTGTTACGAAGATGGGAAGGACCTGGGCGAGGCGAGCGCCTTGCGACGGATGGAGGGGGGAGGGAGATATCAATAGCGGAGTTTGTTGACGTTGCCCAAGGGTAGTTCTTTTCCGAGTTCCAGGGGCGCGTCTCGGTTGCCGTATGCATAGATACAAAAAACCTCAGCGATCTTCTGGAGGACAGAGCAGAGTCTCCTGAGATACGAAGAGCTTGAGGGTTGACTGTATGGGAGCGAGGATGCAAGACAGCAGGTGACGGGACTTGCAGATCTGGAAGCAGAGCTGTCTTGTGGTGTGTTGGGGTGGCCCTAATGTCTTTGCCCTTCTCCAGCTTCTCTCCAGTCGAGCCTGCTTCATTAGTGTCCACATCGGCAACCACATCTTCCATGTGGCCAGGACTATCATTTTCCTTCTCCTTGCCTGTGAGCTCGTCGTATAGATCATCTTCAATGACTACCATGTGAGAAATGCCACGCATTGGCCAAAGATGAGCAGAGGAGCGCTTCTGCGTTGGGTGAATGTCGTGGATCTCGTCCAGTACATGCTTCTCAATTTCTTCCTCAATCGGAAACTCTGTTGGTCCACCGCACTGGTAGTACTCCCTTAGCGCGGGAAAGAACTCGGAGAAGCGCTGAGTGAGTTCCCCCACCGAAGGTATAGTCAATCGCTCAATCTCCGCCATGAGCTCTGGCGACCGAGCACGGTGCATGGCCAACAAGCTCATCATAGTAGTAGTCTGCATTGACAGTCCCGAGCGCTCGACCTCTTCCAACTCCGCGAGCGAAATCCTCAGGCCTGCCACATCACCGGACGACGCGGGCCGCGGGGGACTACCTCTGGTCAATCTCTGCGACACACAAGGCACCCCCTCCGTCGACCGAGAGTGGCGCAGGCCGAGCTCGCCCGTTAACCCATCGAACAGATTCATTCGGCTGAACCGCATCGAGGGTAAGCCATATGCCTGCGCGAGCACGCTGCCTACGTTACTGTCCACGCCACTACGTCGATGCGACGCCATAGATGATCTCCTCGAGAAGTTGATCGGATCGTCTCCCAGGGCTCGAATACCCGACGGCTCACCGAACGGAAATCGAGAGCTAGAGTTCTTCAGATTGCTGGCACTGGTATCAAGGCTCGAGTCTTCGTGTGACTCCTCCTTGAGGTCAAGAAGATAACGCGACGGACCAGGGCACCCATATCCAGAAAGCCTAAGGCCGGTCGTAGTATCCTCTTGGATATTAGTCAATGGCGTTAGAGCCCGCGAGTCAAGATGAGACCCAATGCTATTAGAAGGCCGCGGGGGAGTATGCTGGGGGCCGGTACTCGTAGTTGGTGGAACACAACGCTGCCATTCCAGATGCGTAGTTGTCTGGCTGTCGCGTCTATTAGGATCCGTACTTACAGAAGCGCCAGCGGGACGGGAATCTTCATACGAGCGGGAAGAGTTATCCCGGATTGAATACACGGGTGTGGGCTCTGGAATGCCAGGGGGCATACTACTAGAGGTATGCTGATGTCCAACAGGGGCTGGACTGACGCCGAGAACCTTGTCGGGGTTGCAAACCTCGGGAGTATCAAAGCTGATCGCTCGTGTTTTATTAGGTGCTCCTGCTGGCGTCGAAGATACTTTCTCGACTATTGGAACAGAATCTACAGCCGGAAGCGATACCAAGGCATCTTTAGAGGTCGCATTAAGATCGACATCCTTGATGCATTCGAGTGCAGCTAGATCAGTCTCTTGCAATGCCAGGACATCGTCCTGATCGACACGCTTCAGACTTTTAGAAAAGCGAGATGGTAGAGGACGCATCAAGAAAGAAACTGCAGTATGTACGCGCTGAGCTTCCTTGGATATGCTAGACTCTCGCGGCGGAACCACCGGTGGCATATGCGTAATGCTCAAAGTAGATGATGAGCCTGAGGCCGATACAGAGCCGTATTTGACGCTTGGCCTGGAGTTCGTCCGAAGTTTGTTCGTTGTAACGGAGAAGCTCGATTCGCAACGAGGTACTACAGGCTGTCTACGAAGCACGACAGCAGGCGGCCTAGACAGAGGCATCTCAGGCCCGGCCTTGCTCTTGTTCATGGCCATAGTGCCCAGGTTGGATGAAGGCAGTTGGAGTGGTATCACAAAAGCGACGCGGTCAGGGCTAGCGGCAATCTGCGCTGTTGAAGAAGAGTGGGCATCCGAGACTTTCAGAGACGCTTCTCGCTCAGGCATAATGTCGGCAGGTAATCCAAAAGATTGTCCGTCGTGGTCCTTCTTGGTCTTGGAAGATGCCAGATTTGATGGTTCGTCTGGCATATCTGTATAGGGGCTGAAAGACTGCTCGTCCGACGACTTTTGGGCGTGGTTGCCCGCAGAGTGTGTGGCAAGCGTTAACGGCTTTAGGTCACTCTCTGTAGATGTCGCCGTAAATCCCGCTGAGATAATATTCCCCTCGGCAGACGGCGCATCTGAAAGCAAGACATGGGTCTCGGCATTGGATTCACTTCCCTGATAGCCGGCTAGTACGTCAGACATTCCGTCTTCCGTGCTCCGTCCAGGGCTCGCAGACATGTTGACAGCGCCCCCGGTCGCTTGAACTACCTCTTCATCAAAGCCACCAGCCGTCACGGCTGGTGTAGAGTGTCTGACCGCGAAATCGAGAGTCGAGGAGTCGAGAATGCTTGACCCAGTCTGTGAGACGATGGTGCGGCGGTTGTACTTTCTCTGTGTCGAACTCTGGATATCTCCCGTCGTCGAAACCCCTAGACCTCTTAGGATCGAATCCCTCGTAATACGTCGAGCTAATGGTGAAGCTGGAAGTTCCGCAATATCCGCACTGCCCACCGTGTTCAGGTCGATTGCAGTTGTCGCGATGTTTGCGGGCTTTGCGATACTTCTTATTTGATGGGACCCAATCACCGTCGATATTGGTTGTGCCTCTTGTTCTAAAAAAGAAACACTCTTTGATGCCGCCGCCTCATCAGCCGGACCGAACTCCTCGATAAGGGCCTTAGTTCGGTGTACGAAACCTGTTGGTATCTCATCGCCTTGTGCGTCTGGATCCTCATTGCGATCGAACTGCTCGCTATGATCGTAATACAGAAAGGAAGTCTTCTCTTCGGTGATGATGAGTTTATTCGAACTCATGTTGTTGAAATTTATCTCCTTTGTGCCGTCCCGGTGCTGAAGTACTACCATGGATGTATTGTCTTTCGGAGTTGGAGGTGAAGTCATGTCGGATGACGGGGCATCAGAATCCGCACGCAAGTTCGTAGAGCCGCTGGATATCGAACCGGGCGCAGACCTTTTAAAGCGAGCTTGCTCGACGGCGATACGTTGTCTGTGATTGACTGGCAGGGGCGGGGTTTCTGAACGAGGGTCATGATACCTGCTCATCAATCGGTCACGGCGGAGGTGAGGGTTGCCACTATACAGACCCTCCATCTGTTCCTCGTAGGCCGGACCATGCAAAGGAGGGAAGCTGTCCTCTTTCTCGCGTCGGTCTTCGAGACTCAACGCGGATGGCTGAGATGGAAGCCTAGTCCTCATCTGTCCTATGTTGTGCGGGTTGCCTAGACCATGATATTGCTGCCCCTGACCAGCGTACTGATGAGTTCTCCTATTGTGAGGGCGTCCTGTGTTGGCATAGATTTGACTGTAATCACCGCTCGACATTCTCTGCTCCTCGAGGCCATTCGAAGTCCGTCGGCGCAGCCCTGTGCTTTCGCTCAATGCGGGTGAGACCGGGCGATGGTTGGGATCCAGTGGCCTGAGCCCACCCCCATTGGGGATCGGATATGCATATGGGTTCTGGGGCAGTAAGCCATGAGGTGGGCGAAGATTTGTAAGGGACCTGTTGCTTGAGAGGTTATAGGGGGGTTGCACGTCGTGCGTCATCGACTGTGAGCGATGCGAATCTCTATCACGGCTGCCCATTCCGTTCAATGGAGACGACACGGGGGGGTTTGACATTGCCGGCGAGAGGGTGGTGCTGACATACTGAGGCCCACTGGGTCCAGTCGAGTGTCGCGGTGCGGAGGATGATGAGGGGTATCCACGGAGATGCTTGCTGTTCCGGCTTGAGGTGTTGGACATGGATGACGCTGTCGACATCCTGCTGGGGGCGCGCTGTCGCTGCAAAGGACGATACATGTTGCCGATACCAGACAAGTTGTCTAAAACTCCGCCGCCCACGTTGCCCATTTCTGTTTCGGTGCGAAGCATGGAAGAGATACCACGACCGACAGAGGCTGGGAAGTCAGAGCTTGGAGCTCGATGCGCGGTTTTACCTGATGTCCGACTCAGAGTGGATAGGTTGGAGGTTCTGGACGTGCAGCCGCCGCCGTTCGGGTCTCGATCAGAGAGCATGATGATGATGCCGACGCAAGACTTGCTGATGCAAGAGCAGCCAAAAGAGGGCACGCGTGGTGGGAGCGGCGTTGTTTCGATGACTGTTGTCTCAGTTGTAGGTGGTGTAGATTGATGTACGAGCTATTGGGATTACCAAAAGAAGAGGCGACACTGCACGGAGCGGCAAATATCCAACAGAGACGCAAATGAGCAACCTTTACACCCTTCTCGCCAACATCTCAGCCAAAATGAGAGTGGTGCTGAGGATATTGCTGTGTTATGGTGGGGAGGTCGAGGAGACGGAGAGAGAGAGCTCGGCGGAGACGCTGTTTTGATAGCGAGGCTCGCGCCTACTTCACGTCCACCACGGCAAGGACTGCCCCACCACGACAATTTGACGAGAAGGAACAGATACGAGCGACAGAAGTAATGAAGAGACAGGGCGAGGAAAGCCAGTAGCATACGTGTTTATGAGACTGGTTCCTACCTACAACGTCTGTACTGTCCTTGTTGGACTCTGATCGCAGCAGGACGATTTCAGCCACCACCGCGGCCGGCTAGAGCAGCATGGCCTCCCTTTCGGCCCCGAAAGAACAATGCACGGAGCCTTCTTTAACCCAAAGCATTTCCAGCACCAGACTCGACTTCGGCTAGAAACTGCCCCCAAGCAGTCAAAACGGCGTACCCCACCTCTGAAACTTTCCGCACAAGGTCTTCTTTACTAATAACCTCTGCGTGCGAATTGAAATCCTTTGCACATTGCTTGTCACTGCATCAAGATAAAGAAAGCGAAAATATATACATCTAGAAGCTCCAGCAAACCGCCAAGGCCAGCGACGACTGACGACGACCGAAACGATGGCATTGGGAATGCACAAAACGAAAGTACGCGGCCGAGGGGGTATATAGCCATGCAACGCCATACAACGAGATGGAAGAAGGGTACACAATACAAACAAGATGAAATGAGAGAGGAATCACTCCGCAATAGGGCCTATATCGCCGAACTTCTTCTTTGTGAATAGTCGTTTAAGCGATGAGAAGCTACTGCGTTTGGATAGCCGCTTGGCCGAGGCATCTGAGAAGGTAGACTGAGAGGTCTGGGGACGGCTTGGCATATCCCCAGGCTTTGGCGGTTGCGCAGAATGATCGAAAGCAGGAGAAGTGGCACCTAACCGGCTGGAAATGGAACCCTTGGGAGTGGAGAGATTTCCGCTGGGAAACAGGCCAAATTGTGCTGTCTGCCGCGAAGACATGGAAGACGCTGAGCGCGGCGACCCATAGCTTGGTGACATTGCCGACGTGCCGGAGACCGAAGAGTAAGCCGAATCTTTGCCGGTCAAAGGAGGGCTGTAGTCGCCGTTGTCTGGCTTGGCGTATGCATCTTCTGTTGCTGACAGCCTCTCTTCCGGAGGAAGATTAAATGAAGACGATTTCTCTTGATGCCCTGACGGCTGGTGTGTGCGATTGGACTCTGCCTGTAGTGCCGCTCTTCCACGTTGCTCCTCGCTGCGCCAGGCATCTTGGCAGTACTTATGCTGGTTTGTCTGACGTCGCACATCTACGTCAGCATTAGAGACGGCTGACATACAAGACGAATCTTCGCTTCGCTTCGGGGTTTCTGTAACCGAGTCGGATGCGTTCACGATTTCCGGCTGGTGTTGAGGCTTGGCTTTGATTGTGGAATGCCGCTGAGGCGTCTCAAAACTCGCCGGTGTTTCTCGATCTGACGAAGAAGGATTCATGAATGGAGGACGCTCGGGGGGTGGCGTAGGGAGAGGTTTGTTATTCGCAAAATTTCGGAACGAGCGGCCCTCGCGCGAGTTGGAGGAGTTTCGTGACGATGTGCGCGTTGCAATCTGATCATGTCAGTGGTTTGAAACGAAATTGCGGCCCGAAACGACTGAGGCTGGTGTTGGGATATGTCAGGTAGCCTTACCAAACTTCGACGACTGGCAGCACCACAACGCTTCTCAATCTCATTGCAGTAGCTGCTTACTTGCACCAGCACTACACCTAGCCTTTCTGCTTTCGCGACTAGGCTCTGCAAGAACTGCGACCAGCCTCCAGTATTGCCACACATGGCTGAATATATCCGTCCGATGTCCTCATTGCGATATGTCCACGCATCGCCAATGTCGGCCAGGTACATGTCAAGGTCTTGGTTCGCTTCTTTGAATACGTTGATATCAATGAGGTAGTCGTTTAATAATTGCGACATGCGCCCAATGGTGCGCTCGATTACGATATTTCCGTCAAGTAGTTGGGCGCGGTACAAACGGTCTTCAAGAAGGCGGTCGAACTCGTTGACGTGTTCCATGGGCACCTTGAGGCACTTGTGTCGGAACAGCATATCCTTCATGCTGCTCTCCAGGTCCTCATTCGCCCTCTGCAAGAAACTGTCAAGTTCGTTGACGTGTTTTAGCAGAATGTCGGCCACGTCGGCCACCGACTTCTCTAAATGCTGGTGCAGCAGATGGATGCCGAAGATGATCTGCGCGACCGTCTTCGTAAGAGGATGGAACTTGCCCTTTGGGTTGTGCCTCCAATGGCAGTTGTATGTAAAATTCCACGAGGGCTCGGTGGCACCCTCTTCTCTGCACAGCAATTGCTGTCTGGTCTTGACGCTCTTCTTGGGGTTTGCAAAGGGAACGTGTCCTGTCTCGCCAGTGGCATCGAGCATGGACTCTTCGAATGGGGCCTGCATGGAGGCGATGGGATGGATGGGAAATGTGGCCGTCATTATGCGCGTGTCGCGTTCGTCTGGCCACTCATAGGAGTTGCGGTCTCGAAGTTCGAAGCTGGGGTGACCTCTCTGGGATACTCGTCGAAAGGGAACCATAACTGGTGATGTAACGACGGGGATGGGCCGATTGTGTGCCCGCAGAGCCAAGAGGTCGCTATCAGCTTGGGGTTATGGTGCTACAGAGGCCAATCCAAGCTCAATCTTACACCTGAACGTCTCAAAGCGTGCACGAGGGCGCGAGGAAGGGATCGAGATGCCCGGGCTGGCGGCGGTCGTCGACAGGAGTCTTCTAAAGACGTATCCTAGGGCTTCGCATTGTGGAGACAGATTCAACGCCGCAGGGGAAGGGAATGTCCAGTGTGCCGGAGATGGCGGAAAGAAGATTAGACGCGGTGCCAAAGTTGCAGGACCCCTTCGGTTCGTCAGTCATCAGATCACAGGCCACAGATCACCGTGGGACCTGCCCGAGAGACGGGGGGTTTCTGGTTGCCAGGAGGTCTGCAGGTGGTGCACGAGGCTTGACCGCATGCGGTTTGGCTGCAGACCTAGTGCCCGTGACGGCTGCAGCGCTGCTGTGCCCAAACCGGGCGGGGAAGCCGTCGCCCTCTCCACCACACAGCTATCGCGACTAAAAGTAGACTGGCACGATTCAACCGCGAACCGACTTTTGCCATGGGAGCTGCCCTGCCGTGTTTATGCGCGTGTCTTCTCTTTGCAATCCCTTTGCTCTCAGTTCTTCGGCAAAGGCAACAGCAAACAGGTTGTTTTTGCACCATCTCACCCACACACCCACGTGTACACACCCCTCACTTGGTGCGCTAGCAGATGCAATGCAGCCGCCAGTACCAGCCCAGGAACAGGAAGAAGCAACGCCCTTGATCTTCGTCATTTTGTCCGCCCTGGACGACCATTCCGTCATGTCACCCTCTTACTCACCCCGAACAACTGCCGGCAGTGCTAATCACAGCCCATTGATCCGTTAGCAGCTGAAACGACGCAGTCCATTGCCGACGTCATTAACGACTTCAAGCGCGAACTTGACGGGTGCGACGGTCTCGGGGCCGTGCCGCTTGCAATCGTGCGCGGCCCTTCTCTGGTAGTGAGTTTGAGAAACAGAGGGGATGCTTGATGGAATTGTTCCAAGCCCTACAGAACAGCTCGTCGAACACGGGAAACGCATGCTATCCATCACTAGACAGGACGTGCCAGAGCTTCTGGCTGTATTTCGCGACAACATACAAGCAAACACGTCAGAATGCATCGACCATGTACTGCGCCATCTGTGACGCTGTAGTGAGGGATGGCGCAAGACGAGCACTCGGGACCATGCGCAGCCCGAATCGCGTCAACCGTCTCGCCATCCTATACCAGCCAGCATTTTGACGTCCGACTCCTTTCTGCCATCCCCGAAGATCCGCCGTGACGACGACTTCTGTTATGACAGACCCAATGCGCCGCAGCGTATTCCATTTTGCATCGGATCTGCGATGCTAATATGTCGGAGCACGATGTCCAGATATCCGAAACTCTAATCCAAATTCTGAGCGAGGTCAAAACGATTGACTTGCACACACGGCATATGGACGAGTCCATCGAGAAAAGGAGGTGGCCAGACGGCGCATGCACTTGACAATCCCAGAGATTAGCGAAGAAAATAAAAATAGTAGGTTTCAAAAGACCCGAGAACCTCTGGTCTGGTCGTCATCATAATTATGTATGCAACCAAGGTACGTATACAGTTGCAGCGGTTGAACGGGAGCTTGAGCGTAACGCCGCATGTGCATATGCAGTGATATTAATTCCCGTCTGGTACACTTTGTTTTTGCACCAGTTTACCAGCCCCGCCATCTGACCCAAACGTCAACCACTGTCTCACCACCTTCGTCCGAGTCAACAATGAGATACCAGCCAAACCCTGCCCCAGCTACACAAGCATGATTCGGCCATACCATAACCTTGTCTCCAATCGTCAACTCATTGCACTCGTCCCTGTCACCTTCCCATGTCAGGATACCATGTTCTTGGCTGATGCGGCCAACGATCCATCCCGTCTTGCCTTCCCGCTCATCGTAGATGTGCTTGGCGCGAGAGTTACCCAAAACCGGTGTAACTATACCCCAGCCCGGGTAGGATTTGCATGGCTCGCGACCCATCGCTAAGGAGCCAGCACAGACCAGAGCCTCGGGTTTGGATCGCTCGTTATATACGCTCGTTATTTCGAGAAGCATACGAATGCCGATGTTAGACTTTGAGAGTGGTTGGAATACTGACGTCGCTCCAGTTGAAAAGGTAGGCGGCCGAGCATGTGTGGCGACTTGTTGGCAGTCCAATACGGGATATACACCAGCATGTAGTTCAACGATGTGTTTTCCCTGAAGCCGGGCTAGCACGGTCTGGAATTGTTGGACTCGAGGCGAAGACGAGAATAGCATATTCTGAGCTGCCGTCGCTGTGGGTGTCGCACCTACACTCAGTACCAACTTACCATCAAAGTTGGCGGGAACGGCTTTGATCGCTTCTTCCAACCCAATGAGTTCTTCGATGAGTCCATTCGCTGCATCGTCCTCGGACGAACCGGCATAGCTGTGTCCGAAATGGCTGTAGAAACCCTTCAAGAAGCATTTCGACCCGCTTTCCCGCGTCTTGGATATAATCGTTTCAACGAGCGAGGGAAAAGCTTGGGAAGACGTCTTGACGCCTGCGCGTTCATATCCTGTGTCTATCTTGATAAATATGCCCAACTTTACGTTGCTGCATGAGGCAGCAAGGCGTTCAGTGAACTTTAGGAAAGCGTCTCGGTTATCAATCATGACTACAATGGACAGAGGCTTCAGTTTCTCGGCCAACGCTATAAGGCGTGAAATTCCGGATTGAGGGACGGGAATGCCATAGAGAATCTGTGAGTAATATTAACAGTGCATATTTTCCCAATACACATGCCAGATCAACAACAAGCATATGTTAGATGTACAGGTAAGCAAGCCACATATAGCATACGGAACGCGAGAAAAGAAAATAAGGAGAGAAAGAGAAATGAGATGATACGTACACTTCCCTCCCTCCCGCTCTTCTGTTCCTCCAACAAACAAGGCAAAAGCTTCTCCGCCTCAATCATCGTGCTAACGATAAAGTTCGCAGGCCCGGCATCACCCCCCTCTCCAACTTGCAGCTTCGACAGTTCAATCGTCTTGTGACTCTTTACATGCGCGCGAAAACGTACTCCAAGCTCTTTGCAGATGTTCAACATGGCATGGCAATTCTTCTTGATCAGCGCACGGTCCAGGACAATGGCTGGCGTGGGCAGGTCCGCTAGTTTCTTGCCGACAAACTGTGAGGCGAGGGAGGCCTGCGAAGGCAACGGGTAGTTCGCGTGGGACGTTATGTCGGCCATGATGAGGATCGGGTCGGATAGGTTTGGTGTAGTGCAGATATGAAGTTTCGTTGAGGCCGTGTGGGATAGATGCGTGATGAAGAAGGATACGAGGGCGTCGAGCTCTCTTTATATCCATATACTGATAAGACCGGATACGATGGAGAAATGTCAAGACTTGCAGGCTTGTGACTCACAACACTCAACTTCCCTCTTTCTTTATCCATGGATCCCCCATCGCAGCGCTTGCTTGTCAGTTGACCGTCGGAGAAATAAAGTCCGCAAGCGGCCGCGCAATTCCTCGCTCTGACAGTCTTTTACCAAGGCCGCGGATGATGCGTCAAGAGCCAATTGTAAATAAGCTGATAAGCTGGGGGAGGGGGGAAACAAGAAAGTTGAGGCGTGATTGCTATGGGGTAATCAAGGTTAGATAGGCGCACGCGGTATAATATGCTGGAGGGGTAATGGTTTGGTTTTTTGAAGTGGGGACCATGGGACGTTAGTGCGGGGATGCAGGATCGGGTAAGACGATAGCTGTATGTTGCGATCGCGAGAGAAAAGTAAGGAATGCAAGGGGTCACGCGCACCAGATTCAGATTGCGAGTCATCTTCAATGGAGAAGATATCCAGGGTTCCAGAATAGATGACCTGAGTCGTTCCAAATTTCGCACCATCATATGCAACACGTAGCTGCCTTGGCCCCGAAGCCCATCCTACACGCTCGGTCCAGGCCATACACTACTCAGCCTTCTCCTTCTGCCTGCCATCGCACTACCGGGACTAAGACTCCTTGCACCGCCTGCCCCCGTTGCCGCAAAACTGTTCTCCAGGATAGCGTCTTCAAGATCATCTTCCTCTTCGATGCGCATCACCACATCGGCGGGCGGCTCCTCCTCAAATACTGCTTGCAAGTCTGCATGAGGGCTGAGTTGCCTCCAGCTATGCCAAAAGCCAACGTCTTGCAGGAACGTGGTGCGTTTTGAGGGCCCAGGTCCGCTGACGTTCAGTTTGCGAACAGGCTTCCAGAGGGAACGGCGTTCGTAGTGCGTTATGAAGAGAAGAATCGGGAAGTTCAGAATCCGCACGGCTGTGATGTTGATCTTATGGAACCAACGTGGTGAGAGGAGGAACTTGAGTGGCAGCAGGATTACGAAGGCGAGGAGGTTGAACGGAGGACGGTAGGCGAAAAGGGAGTCTGACTTTACCCCCTCGAAGGTTAAGACTGCGCGGCGGAACTGGATTTCTGCTGTCGCATCCGCCGCGATCTTGGAAAAGGTGTTTGATAAGATAGACACCAACACGGTCAGGAACAGGGTGTTACCCAGAAACGCGTAGATGACCATTAGTGTAGGACCAAGAACCTCATGAAAACCAGGCGCTTCGTCGATTCCGGTTCCGTCCAGACCAAACCAGATCCATAGCATCCATTTGGAAATGGTGATGGAGTTTGGGGAGTCTTGGTAGCCGACGGCGGGGTTGCTAATGCTGAGCCATTTGAAGGCCAAGAGAAAGCCACCGAAACACCACACGGCGATTAGACTTAGCGCCGTGAATTCCTTGACCATGGCTCGGAGAGAGATGAAAAGCATGTTCTCGGGCATCAAATTGAATGCGATGCGCGGGAACAAGATAGGTGAGGCAACGGCGAGAACATCGAGAGCTTGCCGTCCAGTCTCGTCTTGGCCTCTGAACCACCCGTGAAACCGCATATAAGCGTAGATGATGAATATACCAGAGAACGTTACATCGAGGAAAGCCCACAGTTCTTGTGTGTGAACTTCCCAGCCGTGCTCAAGGCATGATGTCAGCTCGTCAAGCACCCAGCCAGCACCATAAAGCATGAAAATGAACTCGGGCCAGGTAAAGTAGTGGTCCCTCCGAACGGACATGCACCAGCTGTACAGTACCAGAAGGATGATGAACTGAACCACTTCAATCATGTTGCGAGTTCTTGGTACCATGAGCCGGTATTGATTGAGCACTGGCGCTTTTCGAGGATCGTATAGCGAAATAGGCTTATGCTTGTAGTGGTCTGGAATGATATCCATAAATGTAGTCGGTGTGTACACAATGCGACCTCGGTAAATGGCATCGATGACTTTCTGACTCGCGGAACCAGCCAGTAGCACTTTACTCTCGGATACAATGGCGACTTCCAATGCAGTGAGTTTGCCTTCGTTGTCGCCTTGACTTTGGTATTCGGAGCTATGCCGTGGCGGACACCGCTCATCCGGTGCTCCTTGGAAGGGTTGGAATGGTGCTACTAGGATCTGCGCTAACAGGAGGAGGCCGGCCTTGCCCGTCGACTCTTCATCATGTCGTCGCAAGACCTTCATCGCGACAAGCTCGCATAAGTTAGCGCGGGTTAAGTCGACGGTTTGGTGATGTTGCTGGAATTGCTGTTCTCGTAGAAATTGCATGCGATTGACAAGCAAGCAATAGACAATGGATATGTCGTCTTCATTGTAGAGACGATCGACCAGCGGCTTTACGATGAGAACATTCATACGGGGTTCGCGAAGTTGGTCTACCGTATAGGGATCCTCAATAACAGCTAGAACGAGTCTTCGTATTCTGATATATCATTAGCGCCTGTGCTTGGATTCCTATGCAAAGTTTGAGCTTACCGATGAATGTTGAAGTACGTCTGATTGCGGTTCACAGCAGGTGCGCCTGATATCCTTGGAGCCATTGGCTGACCCTGTCCATTGAAACATCCATCGCTCCCAGCATAGTCCTCTTCTGGCAGCAAGGTCTCTTGTTCTTCTCTACTCTTTGCTGATCGCAGTGCATCGCTCAGCGTGCGCTGTGTCTCCATCATGTGAGGCCGCTTCGGGTACTTCCTAAACTCAATGTGCCTTGCGGGCTCCCGCTGAGGCGAGGGTCTGCGCGTCGGCGACATCTCACCGTCATTACTGTCGTGGCTGGGCGTAGGATTCGGGTTGAATAGTGGCCGCGAAAAAGTCCCATAGGCGGGACTACCGCCCCTGTTCCAATCTGGGTTTGAAGTCGGGCCTGACATGTGAGGGTGTTTTAGTAGACGGCACGGGATCGAGCGAGTTGCGCTCGAGGATTATTGGGGTCTGCGCGCGACAACGATGGCTAAGCCTGATTCGTCCCAGATCGGAGGCTTAAGCGCAAAGGGGGTGGGGCAGGTGCTATTGTTTGTTGAACACGCAACACACCTTGGGCCTCGCACTTGAGGAGGATGCCTGTCGAACCTGGTGAATGGCAATGGTTATGTAGTCTCGGCAACGACTGATGAGCTTGCGTGGGTTGGCTGATAAGGTGACAAAAAGGAAATATAAACGTACTGTAGCCATTCGGTCCTCGAACGGGCAGGTTTCACGCTAAATGGTGCCCGCGCTAACGGTATTCGGCGTAGGCTCTTCTTCAGTATCGCCCGCGCGCGACGTCACTCGCTAGAAGCATCACGATAGCAGCTACGTGCCTCAGCCACACCGTTGATATCGTCGGGACATATGGATGCTGATCGTAGCATGTACAACTTTTTCGCTCCTTGAGAGTTTATGAGTCAACGGCAACACCACCACAGCCTCATGAAGGTTGCGTAGCGTGCGATACGTGCGATATCGCGAGATGAGTTCTCATCTTAGACTTGGAGCACATATATATATATGAAAAGACAACCTCAGATATTCGGGATTCATGTGAAATGGTATGAGAATGGGTAGGCCATGCAAGAAATCCAAAGCATGAAATCCGAAGTCAGGCAGGAGCAGACGGCTTGATGCAAGGTACTCATTCAACACTTTACTCAACTTGAAGGCCTGAACTCCGTCTATGGCTAGGTGCATCCGGCTCTTGGCGATTGAACTGTCACATAGGTGGCTGCCTAGCGCACATCCTTATTAGATCTAATGCATTAATATCCCTTACCTCTAGCCGTTTCAACCCAACCTTCTGCCAAATATCGCATCATCTTCAGTTCATGTGCTGCTCGATTGAACAGCGTTCAATCAGACATGGCACGAACCAAGGTTCCCGCATGGATGGGTGGAAAGGGCGGTGGTTGGCGGCGCATCATCCCTTCAATGGTAATCGGCCAAAGCCACCACCTCCTACGACCCCCTGCTCCTTTGTTCTTGCCGAAGAGGTATATACATAGCGTTGTTGCCGCGTCCCAGCCGTCTGTATAACGAATCTTCTATCTAGAGTTGTCTGATATGAATGCAGCTGCGATGTCTGTACCCCCTCATCAAGGTCACTGTCGGGGAAGGCGAAGGACGGCAGATTTTCCAGACACACCAAGGCGTTATATGCCCTCGATCCGAGTTCTTTAGGGGCGCCCGGAACAGAATGTGGAATTCAGGCAAAGAAAAGGCCGTCCAGTTCACCGAAGAAGACGTGACCGAGGATCTAGAATCTCGGATTCAGATGGAGTTACGCCGTGAGTCGAGAAAGAAAAGTAAAACAGATGCCATGAAGCTTGCAAGTAGCCAAAATATCACGAAAGAGTACCTGTACCAAGGGGTCTCCACGCGCAAACTTCCATCGCACTCCCTATTTCTCACAACTTCGCCTTGCTTTCCTTCTCCGCCCCACTAAATCGATACACCACCTCCTCAAACCCATCCGCAGCGAAAATATACAACCAGACCAAATCCTCCTCAGTCCCAGTATTCTTTATCCCATGTTCCGCATCGCCTGGGATATACACCACAGAGCCCTTTTGTACATGATGCTCTTTCCCATCAATACTGACGATGCCGCAGCCAGCGGTGACGTGATACATCTCGGCATGGTTGTGGCGGTGGAGTTTTAGGTGACCGGCGGAGTCAAGGGGGAGTGATGATGATGATGAAGTGGGAGACGTGCGAGATGAAGAAGATGCAGGACAAAAGGCCTGTGTTCCGGGCGGACAAGTAGCAATTCCTGTAGTAAACGTATTCGTGGCCGTTCTATCATTCGACATGAGTGTTTTCCATGATACATTTCCGCCTGTAGATGCGTTGGGGAAGGTTTCGGGTGCGAGGGCGGCGATGTGCGAAGGTTGGAGGATGAGCGGTTTGATGGTTGTGGTGTTGGTTCGAAGCATGGTTCGGATAGGTGGATAAGCCGGTAGCTAACTATGCTGTGTGACTACTTGTGTTTTTTTTTTCGCCGTTTTCTATCAAGGATATGTGGTTACGGACGAGGTGCTCGAGTATATGTGTATATGTAAATAAATGCAAATTGTACAGCAAAAACAGAGAGGAGAAGCGTAACAGCAAACATGCACATGTACATGGGCATTTCATATATACCATCTAAACTAATCTACACAATACGAAAGAGATGGAAGAAAATTCTGTTTTGGTATAAACCACGACGTCTCGTTGACATCAGTGTAAGTGGGGTTCAACAAACTAGTGTCTCCGTACTCGGGATCTTGCATCCATGTTTTGCCTAGCGTCACGCATCAAGTCTATCTTGCACACTACACCATATTATCGCGACGGCTCGAACGGGAGCGAGATCGAAGAGGATATCCGAGGACGGGCGGGAGAAAGAGGGGTGTTCTGGAGGACCCTTGGGAAGTATGGAATTTGCTGGTACTTCGGGTAGAGACCTCGCTTCCGATGTTTCGGTCAGTCGTAGCATGGCTGCATGACTGCGCGAAGGTTCGGTGTACTGTATGCGTTGTGGTACCGCCTGACTCGCTGTCAAAGGCCATGTGGCAGCTGTTGTAGCGATGCGGACAAGATAAACTTTCCGAGGCTGCAGTGTCCAGAATACACAGTGAATGCTCACGAAGTGATGATATAGGTGTGACGTAGTGATGGTGCATCAGTCGTCAGCGTTACCGTTCCGAACAACTTGCTGAAGGATTGCCACCACTCAGTACGACAGGACAGTTTGATTCCAACTCATCTCACTTCGCTCTTGGTTAACTTCCTGTCCGTCTTCCACACATCAGTGTCGGCATATACACGTCCTCGCAGAAGTCTCTCCAAAACAACACCTTGATAGACTTGAGAAAGCTGTGGAAAGCAATCGTCCGTTCGTGCGAATGGACCTCAATCGACCGTCTTGGTCCCGTGCGATGCTTCGACGAGTGCAGGGCTGACGCTGTCGACGAATGGACCTTATGCTGTGTACAAAGTCTGTCAAATGTTAACGCGGTCTGCCACAGGCATGCATCGATCTCGGAGACAGGGAGGCAAGGCGCATTGGCTTGCAAGCTTTTTTTATTTTTTCGCTTGCACGGCAGCATCTTGATTTCAAGAATCGCGCAGCTATAGCACAATCGGATCGTGTTTGGGTGTGTGCAACGAAGAATCCTACTCGGATTTGCGAGTCAAGCAACCCATGAACTGTCACGGCGATTAGCGCAGCGAAGCGACTCTTCCAGAAGTGCGTTGTAGCGATGGACCAGCCGCAAAGCCTATTCTTAGGGATCCGGCAAATCCATTGCATCTCTTGTGGCGATGTGGCTTGAACCGGGCCTGAACCATGCCTGTCATTGCTTACCGATGTCCGAACGCTGGGATGAAGCTAAGGCCAGGCTGGCCAGCAACCCATCATGTGCGTGTTTGTCTGGGCTCGCTCCTGACCACTCCACCTACCTGATCTACACCTCTCCCTATACCTTTCTGTGCGACAAAAAAGATGATGCGACTGTCATTGCAACAATGAAGGCACTGCCGCTGACACTACGCAACGGAAACGCGCCCTGAGCGAGGCTGTGTTTAGCCTGGATTGGCCGGTGGCCTACCGCGTTATGGCCATGGAAAAGTTTCAGCGAGGGCATGCACCGCCCGAGGCTCGGGCGAGGACCCGATCTGCAACCGCGACGAGTGACAAAGCCATTGCAAAGAAAAGAACGAGCTTGGGCAGGGCGGCTGGGGGGTTCCAGAGCAGGTTTCTTGCGTCGTTAAGGAGCAAGAGGAAGAGCGGTGCAAGCGATGAGGAGCTAGCGCCGAGCCCCTCGAGGTACGTACCCTTATTATTTACACGTGCCGAAGGTGCGCTGATCATGGTATCGCAGCCCTTTTCTGGATGCACTATTCCGTTTACCAGAGGAGCTTCACATTTACATGCTGCGCGAGTTATGCGTCGCCGATTTGCTTGCTTTGAGAAGGACATCGCGTGTGCTCAACATGATGGTTACGGAGAACGCGCCTGCACTTGTGCGCTACTGGGTCAAGCATCGCATGGGTAATCTTCACTTGCAACTTTACCCAGCTCCCAGACCGAATGCGATTGATTTTCCGTTCCTACTCACTATGAGACGGCGGCACATTGCCTCGATCAGGTTGACGCGGCAGCTCGCCGATCACCTTGTAGGCGAGCCGGTGGAGCAAGTGTGCCCACGCCAAAAACAGCTATGGTCCTCCGTGTACGAAAGAATGCTTCCGCTTGTTTTTGGAGTCGGGTATTTCCTGGATGAGCACAGACGACTTCTTTTATTGAGGGATCTTGGACACATACGACCACGATCTCGTATTGGCTATCATGTTCGTACAACGCCCGGGATCCCAGAGCAAGAGGGGAAGATTTTGAAGAACTTGGACGCACCATTGCGGCTACAGTACTTCTACATGTATTGCTTCGTCGTACAGGTACTGCTGCGAAAGATGCGACCATGTAGCAGTGCTGGTGCGGTGGACAAGTTCCTACGGGGATGGTCAAACCAGCCAGCTTGCTCCGAAGACCTGGCCTTCTTCTTGATTCTTGGCGGAATCGGACGGGTAGCGAAGCTTCTTGCGTGCCCAACATACAGTGAGCGACGCAGATATCTCCTGACTTACCGGACACACATGTCGCCACACACCAGCAGGTGTTGGAGAAGGCACTGGAAGGATGCCGGCGTGGTTTCACCTGCTTTACTGGATGATATTCCTTGTACACAGATTGGTATCACGCGGCTTGACCAGATCTGGGCCCCATTGATCGCCCACATGATGGAGCCTGGGACAAGAGACTTTACTGAACAGGAAAAGATGCGCTACGAGGAGCTGAAGTTATCGAGGAAGTTCATCAACGAAGTAATGGGCTATGATATTCTGCACGGCCGAGCCGCCGACGGGGGCGAGGCTGACGACGAGCACGAAGCATGAGAAAGCAGTTAGTAGAATGGCCATAGAAGAAGATTTGATAGCGCTGAAATTCTGTACCTTCCTCTGAGGGATTTGGATACATGTAGGGTGCCGTGCAATCTCCGTTTTTCCATCGGTCGCAGAAGCTTGTTCTGTTGGTTTGGCTTAGTTTCTGCTTCACGATGGAACCTTCCCACCGACTATTACGTACAGGACAGATTGCATAGCGCGCTATAGGATCCTGGCGGACTGTGAAGCCCGTCGGCAACTACGGACCCTGCATATGTCAAGGTGAAAGTGGTGCAAGCGATCAGTCTCTGTTCGTGCCTCGCTGGAAGCTTGATATGGCGATTTAATGTGCTTGACCTGAACAGGAGGGTGTTAAGATTACCCACTTTGTTCTAGATTGTATAGCCTAAACCTCGGGCCACGTGCTATTCTGCCATATGGAGCAAGAAAAATGAGTTTTTTGTTATATTCATTGTTATTATTATTTGCAGTGCGTCCTCATTCGTAGACGTGGATATTGGAGTCCCCGGAAGGGGGGTTGCAATCTTCCAACGTCCGGGTAAGTGGGGGGGGATAAGAGCAACAGATACAAGGCGTCTCATGCTGGACGAGAGGCCAGACCCTGGAGCAGTTGCCGAATGACTGAGCAGGTAGAGCGTGGACGTCGTTGGCCCACTTGGTCGGCTTCCATGGACGCCTGTGCGCGTCTTCTAGAAAGCAGCCAGAGTATAGGAAGTGGAGCGCCGTGCGGCTTGAACGAAGTCGGCCGATTTGCCGCGAGCTCGGAGCCAATGGCTTCACTATTGGCTTTTGCCGCAGCAGCATCAAGCGTCAATAGAGGAAACGGTATTACTCACAGCGGGCGCGCGCGCTCCACTGCATCCCGCCATTAACAATGGGCACACGCAGGATTGACGCTTGCGCAGCCTTGCAGATGCACGATGAGAAGTCTGAAGGCGGCATGACATTACGGCCGGCGGTGTTTCAGGCAAAAGGCCAGCAATGCAACGGGCGGAGATGCAGAGGTTGGTGGTGGAATTGTTCCGTGCTGGATCGGGCATGACGTGCAACGTGCAACGTGCAACGGCAGAAGGCGTAAATCAAAGGGCCAAAGAGGCAGTCGCAGCCCATCTGGATCGGGAAGGGGCGCCTGGCCAGCGAGCAGGAGCGGCCGGAAAGCGATGCATCGAGACAGGGCTGCGTCATTGGTTGCATGGCATGCAGCATCCACTTGTGTGCCTGCGTGCTCGGACCCAGCAACCCAAGTGACGCATATCATCACATGTCGTACAGCGAGGCCGTCACTGTACACCGTCTACGTTTACGCCGTGTGAGGATAGAGGAGCAGAAGAATATATCGCTTGCAGCAGAACAGCTCCAAGCAGCCTGCACGCAACCGGCGTCGCACACTGTCTGCATTATTTCCACATGTCAGGGCTGTCGTACAAAGACATGCTGTTGCCGCTGTCGCTGCCGTGCGCGGCCAATGGCGCGCCGCTGATACTGACCGCAAGAACAGGCCGCATCCACCCCGGTCGCTGTCGCGTCGTCGGCTCTTCCAAACTTGCTCCGCAGCCCCCGTAATTGCTCCCAGGAATCAAAGCCAACATGGGAGCTAAATCCCGCTGCTCCCTCGGCGCCATGCGTGTGTCCATGGCCCATACGCACATAGTCTACGAGCCCGGGAGAGAGCGCGTGTGCCAGTCAAGTCCTAGCGTCGTGCTATACGCCCAAGGCTCAAGGCCCAAACCATATAATCAGGAATCCCCATCCGAGTGCCACACTCCACCCTCGTCCACCACCACGCGACCTTACTACCCCTCTGTATTCTGAGACCAAGTGCACTTGTACCTGGCTACTCGTCTTCCCATTCACCATTCACAGCCATACTCCCACCCCACCTCACACT
>LR132199.1:0-62782 GCA_900634815.1 Paradendryphiella salina | reverse complement strand
GTGGAAAGGGTTAATGTAACATACGTTGTCGTGCACCCCAGATTAGCCTCTCAATCGTATACCCCTTGTTATTAATCACAAACAACACAGCTTTACTCTGCGCTTTGATCATGGTCCCAATCTCCTGGATAGTAAGCGCCATCGACCCATCGCCCGTTAGCAGAATCGTGCGCCCTTGGTCCCGCGTCTTTGCGGCCTCGAGTTCGCGATGCGCAACGTCGACGCCTAGCGTCGCTGCCGTAGCGAATCCGATACTGCCGTAGTAGATCTGCGTGACGAGCGTGACGTTTGCGGGGAAACTTATGTCACAGATGCCAAAGTTTGATGTGCCCGTTTCGCTGACGATGATGTCGCCGGGCTGGATGAAGGCTTGCATAGTGGGCCAGAGCCAGGACTGTGTTAGGTGCTTGGCGTCTGCGTCGAGAGGCGTGCGGGGAGGCGGCAGTTGTTGTTTGGCGATGGAGTGCTTGGATGGAGAGGGGAGCGAGGTGGCGAGAGCTGCTAGGAGAGGCTGGATGAAGGTGGACGGGTAGGATGTGCCTTTGACCTGAATTCTGATGTTAATGACGTATCTGTAGCGGGATCAACGAGATATGCATGGATGACTTACTACGATATCGAATGGATTGATGTGTATCACCTTTCCTTCTTCCAACTGCCTAGAGAAGCCGGCGGTGTTGGTGTCACAAGGCAAATATCCCAGTGTTATGACCAGATCGGCTGCCTTGGCGACTTCCTTGACACCTGGCGTACTGATTTCGCCATTCCACACTCCGACAAATGTCTCTTCTGTCTCGTCGACAATGCCTTTACCCATGACGGTTGAGAAGAATGGGACGTTGAGCATCTGAACCACCTTTTTGGCTTCATTGACTGCACCAAATCGCTGCACGAGTGCATCTACTAGAACCGTCGGTTGCTTGGCCTCTGCTATCGCGGCGGTGATGGCTTTGACCGCCTTCTCCTGTGCTTGCTCATCCACCTGCGGCGACATATCCATCTTCTTCTCCAATAGGCTCTTGTCTACCATCTCGGCGCTCAGATCCAGTGGCAAGAAAATATAAACTGGCCCACTCTTAATTACACACTCCTTTAGCACACGGTCAATCTCCTCGGGCGCACTTTGGACATCCCAGAGCTCCGCAGCCGCAAACCTCAGTCCCTCACTTGCCTTGTTGTACACCTGGTGATTCGGTTTCGCACCAATGCTATGATGGATCATCATGTGGCTTTGTTGCATAGCACGCGTAGTCTGTCCGACGACGTGTACAATCTTTACATGTTCAGACATGCTGCCTGCAATACCATTCAGGGCGCTCAGCTCACCAACCCCGTGCGTGGTCACAAGACATCCGGGTGTATTCTTGATGCGGGCATAGCCATCAGCAGCATAAGCCGCATTGAGTTCGTTTTGGTTGCCAATCCACTTCAGGCCATCTACATGGAAGATGGAGTCGAGGAATTGAAGGTTGAAGTCCCCGGGAACGCCGAAGATTGTGTCGACGCCGATTTGATGGATGCGTTCCCACATGTACTGCCCAAGGGTGATTTTACTTTCCGCCATGGTGCAATGATGGAATGTTGAACTGTTTCAATTTATCCAGACACTTGCAGATTTTATAGGTTTCCTAGGAAGGTACCTTCAGTTTGTTAGTGTGGCCATCTGGGTATAGTGTAGATCATGATGGCGTAACACTGATAAGCTTACCGTCAACTTAATCGTGCCGAGACTTGGAGCAGCAGCGATTGTAAGCACCTTCTTGGAGAATAGCCAGGGTAGAGAAAGACTTGGAAGACAAACATATCAACAAATGACATGATGTAGTCTTGAGCTAGGGCGTCGCCGGACTTGTGTAAGGCGTTGCATGACAACCGCGGTTCGGTTGGAGACGGTTAGTGGAGTAGTGCGGGGGACCGGCCTAAGGTCGGAATGCATCCATTGTCATCGGAACACAGGTGCGCTCCGAAAACCGAGCATTTACGCATACGAATGGTTACATTGCAACAGTTTGATAGAAAAACCCACTTGTTTGACCCGAGGAGCTCTTCGATCGTCTCTGCCAATTCCGCTTACGCACTCTCCTCCCTCGTTCTCGCAACTGAATGCTCATGTGCATCCTCAAAACTCGCCATCTTGAAGTCGTATGGCAGCTCAAAGTCTGCTCTTGGGTCATCCGCAAAAGGTTTAAAGTCCACAATCAGCGAATCCTTGACTGCAAAGACAGCATCATCATCAATGTACTTGCTCTGCCGGTCGAAAATCTGTGTAACGATCGGCTTGTAGCCAGGAGCGGTGAGCTGTCGCTTGGTTAGCATGCTTTGCATACGTCTCTCGTATGTCACCCACCAGAAAATGTATATGCGCTGGCCGCATGGGATGTCTGTCCAGTGCTTGCAGAACCCTTCCTGCCGGACCATCAAACGGTATAGGGTACGGCACCGGCCTCAAACAGTAGAAGTTGTACGTTCCATCCTTGCCAGTCGTGAACCTCCCTCTAAGGTTCATCTCTGGTTGATTTGGATCCTGTTGTTCATAGAGCCCATTCGGCGCCGTATGCCAAACATCGACCACTGCACCCTCAATCGGCGCCCCAGTTCTGAAGTCGGTAATTGTGCCATGCATGCGCGTGCGATCGCCCTGCTCATTGATCTCCTTGGACACAATACAAGATCCCATGGGCAGTTTCGGTGCATCTTCTCGGTAGAAAGGGCCTAGAATAGCGGTCGCAGTGGGTTCGTCTGCAGCAGTAGAAGCGAGCTTGTATGTTATCTCGTCGACCAGAGACTCAAGCCCAAGGATGTCACAGAGAAGTTGGCCTTCGTTACGTTTGGAGTCAGACATACGGCCGGCTTCATTCATCTGTCCTCTGTCAGTATGTGTCAAGCAGCCCCAAAATATTGATGTATAACAAGAAACTATCCAAACGCACCAGCTCCACAGCCGTCATCCACTCGTCGACTGTAAGTTCACTCTCCCTTGCGAAATCATGCAGGTGCCGTATCAAGCCCGCTGTGAGCTGTCTAACCCTCGGGGTAGCTTTGGGTCCAGTCGCGTTGATGACCGCGTCTGTAAAGTTTGGGTTGAACTTGTGTTCCTTGCTACCAGATACGGCTGAATGGTGTTGGGCTTGCGACAGCTGTGAGTGTTGTTCCTGCATCTTTCCCTTCGAATTGTTCAAGGTTGACAAAGGATATAACCCGGTATATGTAGTTTCTTTCGCTACGAGTGCGTATCCTGGATAACGTGTATAGCTGGAGCGACTCAAGAGTAAGCAGATTGCGAAGATTAGCAACTTGATCAAGGCCGCCGCCAGCCGGCAAGACATCGGCGGCTCTTAAGCGCAACAGCGTGAGCCAGGCGCACCTAACTACCACGTCTGCGACGGGTCGTACTCGCAGCGGCGCAGCGCGACATTGCACGGCGGGGTTATGGAGCGACGGTGCGCAGAGCATGAACGGAAGTTGACGTCGGGGGCAGCAGCTGTCGGGAGCAGGGTGCACCATCCGAGGCTGGCTTACCCGACACGACAGCTAGCCGACGGTTGGCCATGGACATGATGCAGAATCGGTGTTCAGCAAGTGCACAGCATTTAGAGAGTGGTTGGTCGGCAGATGGCACTGCATAGTACCGAGATATACGGCTTGGGTGTGGTACGCACATATTTTGAGGATCGTATTCAATCAGATATGTCGGCCTACATGATCGATTCCCATGCTCCCAAAAAATGCACTCGCAGTCCGGGGTTGATCCAAAATGTAGCATAATTTCAAAACGCCAGACTCAAATGCTTGTTTCTTATGCCATTCAATCACTGTCGTCATCCACCCTGGCACGCTTCGCAGACCTGCCCTCTGGCTCCTGGATGCCATAACGCTTTTCTCCTGTCTTTTCGCCCTTCTCTCCCCGGACCTCATTGATCATCTGGCTGATGTTGAAGGGGTCATCAGTGTCCTTCTCAAACTGAACCGGCCCTTCGCGCGCTTCCTGTAAATCAGCGCCCCTGAAGCCTTCCTTGGCTTTGCCCAAGACTTCAAACTTGCTGGACTTTGTAATCCTGTCGTACGTCTGTCCCTCGTCTTCTCCGTCGTCTTGTTGTACACTTGGACGGTAGATGCTGCTTATTGCATCCTGTGCCGCAAATAGAGGTTTGTCGTAGTGGTTGTCCTCGTTGATACCCGCGTTGAACCCGCTAGACTGGTTGAATAACCGGGAGTCATACATAGACTCTCCGCCTTGCGAGGGTTTCGCCAAACCGAGCGCTACTTTTTCGGAAATGTCGCGGTTCTGCTCTCGAGCGAGCATTTGAATCTTGCGTTCATTGCCCATGCGCGACTGCCGGAGCTCACGCTGGAAGTCCTCACGACGCTCCTTGCGTGCGTCCATTCTCTTCCGGACCGCCTCCTCTTCTGAGTCTGTGTCTGAGTCGCTTTGGGATCGCCTTCGGGAGGCATTCGCGCGGTCTTCTCGTGCCTGCTTCGCCAGGTTGCGCAAGTGTTCTTCCTTTTGCAACTTCTCCTTCTCTGCCAAGCGCTGTTGCATGATGGCGCGCTGCTTGACTTCCTCTCGAGCGTGTCTATCTGCCGCCTGTAGTGCTTCGCCAAATTGCGCAAACTTGTCGTTGATTGTAATGTCCTGAAGACCCCGACCGTCGGCTGCTAGGCGCTTGTCTAGTGGAACTGTGTAGCCCTTGGGGTTCTTCCAGTTACTTATGGGAGGTGGGATTTTCCACATTTCTTGGTCTTCGGCGGTCAGTTTCCTGGGTGGAGAGTGCAATACTGGTGGAGGCGGGGAGGGGGGTCCGCGAGGGATGCGCTTGTGCTTGAATTTGGGCGGCTCCATGGGGTCAATCTGTCGCTGTTGGATCTTGAAGATGCGCGTCTTGCCTTGCGCTTCACCCTGAGTATCCGTTAGCATAGGCACATCAAGGCGGTTGCGAAGAGAGGTACACACCATTTGTGCGGTCGGCGTATAACGAACAAACGTAGGCTCATCGTCTTTCCGTCCCTGTACGTTCTTTGGTCGCTGCGCCGCAGTCTGGCCTGCGACTAAAGCCATAAGGGCCTGTTCTGTCTTCTCCTTTGTCGCCTGCACCACGTCTTGACTTGGACGCGACAGATCCAGCTCACCAGCGTCTGCCTGTTGGCGCAGAGGAATGAGGTCTTTGAAGCTCGCCTGCACATGCCTGGAGTCGCTGTGTCCACGCCTCGCAATCTCGTCATACTTGGTCTTGCCCTCGCCATCGACCCTCCTCACGAGAGCATTGGATGTAGATGGCATGCCCTTCTTCCCCATATCCAATGGGTATTGCGCAACGTGAACTTCGGGAAACGCGCCTCCATCGCCAAAGTCTTCAGGCGCGCGGGGTCGCCAGCTTTGCCTGCTGCCATATGCGGGTGGGCCATTCTTTTTCGCGACGTGCGCTCCGTATTGCTCGGAGCTCAGCACGCGTGTGCCGTTGGTAAGTTCCTCCTCCTCGCCCGAGTATTTCGGCTTCGGCAGCGACTTGGAGAGCGCTGCAACGGACATGATGGTGGAATTAGTTTGGGTATCGTGATCGCTGAGATGTTCGAGGGGGTTGATGGTATGATGGCGGACGAGATTATTTTGTCGGTCTCTGGTTCTGCCGTCACCGGGTCACGTGCCGCAGTCCAGCCACGGAAGCTCAGTGGAGAAATGCCCTCACTAGAGCTTTCCACGCTTCCGGTGAGACAGGGCTGGGTCGCGCAATATCTATGACTTAGCCGCGTCGCCCACTGACAATGCTTACGCCGCTATGGCCTATGTCTATTCAGACTTACATACTATTGGTGCCGCAAACATAGTACCCTACCTTTGTAGTCGATATCCTTATTATCATCATCAGGCTCCTAGCTTCTACAGTGTCTGTTCTCAGCGCCTCGTTGCGTTTGCAATGCATAACGGTCAGTGCCGTTGGTCGCCGCGTCTCGCGCCATCTCCCTACCGGGGTCGCGAATGCAGGAACAGATATACTCATCACAGGATTCCTGCATCCATGGCCCGATGCGGTCTCGCTCGTCGCTTGTGCACAGAAGAATACATGTACTGCTCAGAAAGAAAAGTGTTGCCGGAGAAGCAGCGGTGAGAATTCGCGCAGAGACAAAGGAATCATTTTCATGACAACGTCTTGTTTGAAATGCCTGCCAGGTTCGGTCAAATGTTAATCGCACGTCTAAGGAGAGCATTATGACTAGAATCGCGTGTGGATGATGAGGTTGTGCCGCGTGCCGATCGTTCAAACGTTGGACACACGGCCCTCGAGATGATGCATACAAGGGCATTGATTGCAAAGGGCTCCCGGGCATGACATGAGGTATACCTGCTAGGTGGTAGGCTATAGGTCTAGCGGCACATGATAATGGCTGCTCAGTAGCCGCTTCGAGGCCCGTCATTCGTTCGAGAAGGGTTTGAGACATCTCGTGCAGATTGGCCCGGACGCCCTAGCAACGAATGGGCCAAGGTCGCGATACTAGGGATTCCCAGCGTCGCAGCATCTTCCTTTTGAACTTTGAAGGGAACGCGCAATTTACGACAGTTTGCGCGCAGTCTGTGGGTCCCATAGCAGCCATGACGGGCTGAGTATGCTCTGAAACGGTACCCGTCATCCCTGTCTGGTGTGTGTGCCAGCGCACCTGGATTCCTGCAGCTATGCCGACCCATTCTCGGAAATCGTCTGGAGAAGCTTCACAACACCACAACGCACGCCGGAACTCGTTGTCGTCGCAATCATCGTTGCCCAAGCCCAAAGCCAAGCGCCAGCGCAACAACACCAATCCAGAGCCGCCAACGCTGTTGCGCCTACCGTCGACGAGCTCCACCGCCGCGAGACGACCCCCGGCCTCGCATAGTGCCCATGGCATAGACAACTCGCGCGGCCCTCCCGTCACCCTCGTAACGCGCAGTCGAAGCTCGCAAAACCCCGCCGATTTCACCTGTGCGCAGCAGCAATTCGCCCCAACAGGTCTGGTATCACCAAGTGGCTCGTACCCATCCAGCAGACGACGTGGGGAGGAAGAGACGGGGACCTGGAGTGACGCCCCGCAAAAACAACAACAACAGCAGCAGCAGCAGCAGCAGCAACAGCAACAACAACAACAACAACAACAACAACAACAACAAATAGGCGCCGGCGATTCCGCGAATTCGCTTCATCAGTCCGTTTTTCGACGCAACTCGACGACCAATTCGAGGCCCCAGCCGCAACGCATGGCGAGTTCCACGGACGAGTCGTCCGAATACGACTCTGGTCCCCGCAGCCGTATGGAGGACTATCACGCCGCGCACAGCGGACGGGGAGCGCCTGCGCCGGCGACGCCAGGCACCGATGGAGAAAAAGAGGACCTGTTCTTGAACATCGCCGCCGATAGTGCACCCAAGCAGCAACAGCGGCCGGCCGAACCTACGGCACGCGTGGACCGATTGAAGGTGAGAGCATCCAGTTGCTTGCATGCCTTCTCTACGGTGCAGGAAGCTGACCATGACAGTCCCGAGTCGCCCGACTAAACGACCGACAGTCGTACCCATCCGCTCTGCAGTCGCCCTCCCCCGTGCCATCGACCTCTGCCACGCCAACATCAAGCCGCATACCCGCCGCCGTTGACCCCAGATCAGGCGGTCTTCGTAGAGGCTCACTCCTACCAACCCCGTCCCGCTATGAGCGGTCCTCAAACTCACCAGCGCCCGACGCAACCCACCGAACGCCCCAGCTATCGCACAAGGCGTCTCTAAGTTCAGTGCGAAGGGACTCGGACCTCTCACCGCGCGATTTCCTGGCGCAGTTCTCGTCGACGAGACGCTCATCCCAGCCAGACGTGCAGCACACTCCGCCAAGTCGTACGCCAATCCAACCCTACAGGCCGTCGAATCTGTCCCATGAACCACGAACACCCCAGGTCGAAACATCCTTCGAGGCAGGCTCACGCGCAGATGGCACCGAATCGCACGGCTCTACAGGGCCTGCAGCATCTGTGTGGGATGAATTGGATGAACTGAAATCCCGGATACGCAAGATCGAAATGGGAGGCAAGATACCTTCGACGTCTGGTGCGATCGTATCTCAGGCGTCAGCCGATCGTCCACGCACAGCAAATACTTCCGCTACTACCGTGTCGTCCTCGCCAAACCAGCAGCGAAAGTCGAACCCATCACCCTCGGGATCTACAGTAGGCGCCCATACACCTAACACCACCACCACCAATAACAAAACCCATCCACTACTACGAGAAGCTCTTGCCAAAGCCCGCCAACACATCTCACCAGCAGTATACCGTACACTGGAAGCAACGGCGTCAGAAGCCCTAGCGCTGGCTGAAATGAGCGGTAGTGCAGGACCTCAGGGTACGCTCCATTCGGCGAGCTCCATCATCAATGGTGCAGTCGTCTCTGACCGCCAAGTCCGGCGCAAAGCCGACAATCTCTGCCGCAGTTTGACAGAGCTGTGCATAGCCATGTGCGATACTAAGACGGGTCTGGCCAGTCCAGCCTTTCGATCCAACACGGCTGCAATCTCGCGTCGGCCGAGTGTCCAGTTCAACGGCGACTCCCCAACAATAAGAGAAAGCATCGAACCCGAAAGCAACACCATATCTAGTGTTAGTCCCAGCAGAGCAATGTCACGTATTGAGGCTCGACGGTCTAGTATGCTTACGACTGGAGACAATGTCAGTCAACGATACAGTCAAGAGCCTTATGATGACAGACAGACACCCTCGCGGATACAGCGAGCAGGCACAAGCCTTCATCGAACACGTAAAAGTGTTGAAGAAGAAGAAGAAGACCCAATATTCCGTGCGCCATCTCGTGCCATGACCTCGATCGACTTCAGAACGCGAGCGCAACAGAACGAAAAGAACCGGTACAGCACTGGTAGACAGTACACCTCCCGTGAACCGATGCCTGACCTACAACCATCGCCTTCCCTACACAATAACTCGAGCCTTCGTCGGCCTAGTATTTCAAGTAGTACTCCTTCAAACGAGCACAGCCTCCTATTTCGGGACAACCAAAGCCGTTACGGCCACAACCTAGGCCGTGAGGGCTCCCCAGCGAATTACGAGAAGCCAATATCCGGAGGCCTACGAGCCCGCGCGCAATTAAGCGTTGCCCGAAACCCAAACAACAGGCACTCAGTCGGCGGCATGTCGGACCTTGGTCGTAGTGTGAGTCTGGGTAGAAGATTGAGGGGATCAAGTATCGGAGAGTGAGCAACATAATCAAGCTCCACATAGGGGAAACTTCTTGAACCCCCATTAAGATTTTCTGGCGTTACTGTTCCAGTGTCCCTAGTCTCTCCGGTCGACGCGCGACTACGCCGTGGCCGGTACACTAGAGGTGTGCGAGTTTTCGACACGAGCACGCTAGAGGCGATGAATACACCAACAAAGCATGGATTAGGAAGGTGGAGAGAGAGAGCAGAGGGGGGTTCAAAAGCTTGGTTTCACACGGCATAGGTACCTGAAGCATATTATCGGGTGGCGTGCGCATCTACAAGAGTATTCTGCAAAGAACGTTTCCCGAGGGACGTTTTTTCTTATCAAGTCGGTTTTATTTTCCTTTTATCTGTACTTTTTTTACTTGGTTCGGCATTTCCAAGGAGCGTTCGGTTGGGGAATGATATAGGCGTGCAACCACACAACTGCGTCATAGTCATCATCGATCTTAGGAGGCGGAGGTGGAGGTGAGACGCAGGACGCTTGTTACCACCACCACCATCTCATATATTCGGGGTATGCGCGGCAGGTTCTTCTCGGTCACCGACGCCGCGTTGTTTTACTCACGACTCTTGTCTTTCGATCTCCTTGCCTTGTTTTCTCTTGATTTTATATACCATCTGTGTATCCTCTCTTCTGTTTTTTCTTTGTTTTGTAAATAGCAATATATCCGTCTCAGCAAAGAATTTTTCTCTACATGGTGTGTAGCTGTTAACATAGCTGGTGAAGCGGACACTTGCTGCTTCCGCTTTCTTAGAGAATGTGGAGTTAGGGGTCGGGTCTGTTGGTGCTAATTCTGTCTTGCAAGTAGTAGGCCGTGCCCAGAGATGCTATCCGTTGACCTGTTGACAGCGCCTATCAGTGCACGACGATATGCTAGCTTGTAGGCGCCTTCCGCAGAGACTTCGTGACGGTTTCGGCTCGCAAAAAAGGGCTTAGTGTTTTGGTCCACGGCGTTGGAGTCATAGCATCGTGTGCAATCACAACCCTTATATTTGTGTACTATGGACGTTACCACGTTCTGCGGCCCAACTTTCGATGGAGTCATGGGATTGTTGTGAAACTCGTAGACGCACCCTAATCACAAACCAGTTGATGGTGTAATATTGGCAGCGCTTAGTTTTGTTGGTCTTTTAAGTCGTAGACGGGTTTGTGAAGTTGATATCCGAGTCTGCCTTGATAGGTAGTTCTGGAGTGTTGGAGTAGAAGAGTGATGGATTGGTATCTATGAAGGTGTTGCCTATATACTGTTGGCGCTAATCCTATCTGGAAGGTAAACATGATGGGGCGGAAGGTAGGATACTGAGATAGTCCTTTCCTCAACAGTCCTTCGCTGTCGAAGGTATTATTTCCTTATGCCCATCATATCCACCATAGATTGAAGTAGTGGCAATGGCAATGCCTTTGTGCAGATATCAGCAATATTCGATGTTGAGCTGACGTGTTCGAATTCGAATTCTTTATCCAGATACCTCTCTCTAACAGTGTGGTAATGAATAGCGATGTGTTTAGACCGTGCATTGATCCTCTGGTCCTTCGCAAGGGCGATGGCAGCTTGGTTGTCAGTAGCCAGTATGAATTTGAATCGTACGGAATCATCGAATAGTTCGAAGAGTGCGTGACGCATCCATACCAAGTGAGCGGCGGCATATAAGCATGCCATATATTCAGCTTCGCAAGTGGACTTTGCGACAGACGCTTGACGCTTTGAAGACCATGAGATAGTGCTTCCATTAATCTGTAAGACATATCCATGGAAGGACTTAGCGTTGTCTGGATCTGATCCCCATGACGCGTCGGAGTATATCTCGACCTCTTGGACATCTGGCATTGAATTTGGGCGTTTGAACGTGAGGAGGTAGTCCTTAAAATTGCTGTATGTACCTTAATGATTGCAATGCAATGCGGTAGTGCAACTCTGAAGGATTGGAATTGTATGTCCCGAGCATGACCTTAGTGTACGCTAGGTCTGGTATGATGCCTATAACGAGGTAGTTACTTGATCCTGTCAGCTGTTGGAATGCGTGGCGGCGACTCTCATTAATTGGATCTTTATTTAGACCATCTGAATAGCGGGATGGAATTGAGTTTGGATCTAGTGGAGTCTTGCGACCGTTGAAATTGCTCATTTCAAATCTCTGAAGAACCTTTCTGGCGTAGGATGGCTGTCCCAACGTAATCTTGTCATGGTGTTGTCCAATCTCTATGCCGAGGAGGTAGCGGGCGGCCCCCAGGTCTTTGCATTTGAAGGTGGTGGCAATAGCTGTCTTGAAGTCGTGGATGCGCTGATCACAGCCCTGGAGCAGCAGGTCGTCAACGTAGACAGCGATAATGAGTGGCTTAGGATGAAGACTTGTAAAAACGCATGGGTCGAACTTCATCTGCTGGGAACCCATTTTTATGAGTTCTTTGCTCAGTATGTGCCACCATTCTCTACCAGATTGCTTAAGGCCGTAGATAGTCTTGCGTAGCCTTAGGTACTTGTGTTTTGCTGCATAGCCTAGAGATGGGCGCATGTGTATAACTTCCTTAAGGGTTCCGTTAAGGTAGGCGGTATCAAAATCAATTTGGTGAACCTCCCAGTCAAGAAGGACCGCCATGTATATGAGCAAGCGTAGCGTGTCGTAGCGGACGACTGGGGAGTAGGTGTCAAAGTAGTCGTAGCCCGGAAACAAAGGAGCAACCCCAACGACCCACGCTACGTAAGGGCGCCAGTTGAAGCCTCTATAGTAGTAATATATCGCGCCTAGCTTAGATACGTAGAGATCTGACAGTTTTATGCGTCGGTGGCGGATAAGAAGATAGTCGCAAAATTGTATGCCGCAGATAGGTCCGAAGAACACGGTGAAAGAGGAGATGACGACAAGAAAGGTGGAGGCTGTGGAAAATACCTCCCAAGGACTCATTGCCATACCAAGCACTAGCCCAATATACGATCCACGTCGAATATTAATCAGTGTGGGGAATACGGCGGAAAGGTCCATCCCTAGAAAGTAAGCATTGTCCACGACGACTGTCGCCAACTAGCTAACACCTAAACCCAAACTCGCAAAAGCGGCAGCAGCTCTAGTTCCGGAGTGATAGTCGTTCGAGAGCCAGGCAAATATTGTTGGAGTAGAAGAGTGATAGATTAATATCTATGAAGGTGCTGCCTATATACTGTTAGCGCTAATCCTATGTGGAAGGTAAACCTAATGTGGTCGGAAGGTAAGATACTGAGATAGTCCTTTCTGTCAGCCACCGTGTGGGCCTCAGGGTATATGACCCAGGTTCCATCCCAGCTCTCACTCACTCTAGGCTAGTACGTACGAGGCTTAGCGCCCACAACGCTAGCCGGCAGAGATATCTCTCTCACTTTCCGTAGTCCCAATACAACACGATTCACCACATGTTCTATCCTAGTGCCACTGAAAGAGCCTGTAGGTGACAGACGCGCCCTGCTGTTTTAGCAAATGCACTAGGGGCGAGGCGTGTTATTGTTATCGCATAGCCGTAACGAACGGGCCGGACATACAATCTGAACATGACTTCAACCTGAACCCGTGCATGAGACAGCTGGACGGTGGGCAGCAAGTCGTGCGGGGATGATAGAGAGAGCTGAGAGGTGTATCATCACGGCAGAGGGTGAGGGCTTGCGCTTGTACCCAGCATTCACAGGCGCCCATAGCTTCGGCCACCGAGCTCGACGTATGATTGGTGGAGCAGTCGAGGTGACGGAAGCGGATGCATACATAACTCGTACAGATTACAGGCGAAAGGCATCGCCATCCGCAGCTCATTCAGCCAGTGCCAGGTGGAAGACTACTTGTATCTACTGCACGTCAGGGCCATGTCGATGTCGCCTTTGGTAGTGCGTCTTGCCGGCGCACGCCACCAGCTGTTTCGCAGCCGCTCTTCGCGTCAGGGCCGCTACGCAACGGTCCGAGGCGTGCCGGACCGGGACCCCCCCTCCCCCCCCGCTACAACAGCCCGCGGGGCCATGCGAACGAGTGTATGCACGCTATAGCAGCCAGCTTGAACGATGCGCACACGAGTGAGTAATTACTGCCTCTGATGCTAGCACAGCGCGAGAGGGCTGACCATGACCTTGTCGACACCAAGGCTGGGTCTGGCCAACGTACAGCAGCTGCGCCAATGGCAGACTCGACTACAGTGGACAAGCCAGCCATGCTCCCGCGACGGCAGGGGTACAGTACGCAGGGCCAGTATCGGGTGCGCTCAAGAAGCTCGCAGCCTTGGCTTGGCCAAGATAGAGGCCGTGTGGCGGCTGCGTCACGCGACGTCGGCAGCATCCCTTTGCGCAGTCATTCCTTGCTCGACGTATGAAGTCATCGCTTCCCGGGCCCGGCGTGGCCACGCTATCCATGACGACGTTGGACGAGTTCCAGTGCCGCGGCGCTTCGGCGCGCCCGCACACGACTACGACGCTGCACCTCGAGCTGGCGGAGAGCAACGGCGTTGTTCTGCTCCAAGGCAAGGTCGACGGCATTGGGGCGGATGCGGCGCGCTTGTTGCTCATGCTGGCGCAGAGGTTCTATGCGGCCGACGCCACGAGCATTGGCGGCCTACGGCGAAGACGGCTCCTCGAGCTGTTTACGGCTGGCAGTGATGAGTTTGACGTGGATGCGCTAGTGGAGGAGGCGGATATGGTGGAATAAAGTCTCACGCCCAGTAATTCACAACAGACATTGCCCAAGCTGCAAAGTAAACAAAGCGTTGGGGAACCCGAAGCGAAGTGAATGACCCCATGGATACTAAATGGAGACTAATTGGAGAACAAGTTCAAGGCCAATTGTGTCCGGCGTCCGAAAGTGCAAAACTCTCCGGGGTCTACCACCCAAAAGTCTCCGGGTCGCATAGTCAGCCACTTGTTACTTCATCAACACTCCTACTGTTACCCAATATTTTTCTTTTCTACAACTCCCCGCCGTCCCGAGTCATTCATGGACTCTCAATCTTTACATCACCCGTCGAGCAAAGACAGCTCTCTCGACGCGAATGCTTCGGTAAATGGTGCCAATGAAGCCAAACAAGTCCCCGAATTAGAGAAGCAAGTAGACCATGGCCACAACTCTGATGCGTCTCCCGCGCCCACATACCCACCTCGTGATTGGCGCTTCTGGGTCCTGCTCTGTACCCTCTGTGCATCTGGCTTCGTCGTCACAATGGACGGCACCATCGTCGTCACCGCCATCTCCACCATCGCAACCGCGGTCAACTCAAAGCAATACACTTGGATCGTCAACTCGTACACACTCGCCTCAACTGTCCTGCAGCCACTGACCGGGCAGCTGGCGGAGATCTTCGGCCGCCTTCCTGTCCTGCTCGGCAGCGTGCTGCTGCTCGCCATGGGAAGTGCCGTTGCTGGTGCAGCGCCCTCATATGCCGCCTTGATAGTTGGCCGCATGCTGCAGGGCATTGGCGGAGGTGCGGTGCCGCTAGTGGCAGAGATCATCATCAGTGATTTGGTGCCTGTGCTGGAACGTCCCAAGTTCATCGGCCTCGTCATGGCTATCTCCTCGTTGGGCCTGATCTTGGGACCCATCATAGGTGGCGCCATCCTCAGTGGGACCACCTGGCGCTGGGTCTTTTACATCAACGTTCCCATAGTTGGCGCTGGCATCCTGTTCCTTATTCCTTTGGCCGGCACTATCAAGCGACTGACCCACACCCCAGCCACGGGCTCGTGGAAGAAGAAACTGGCCCGCATTGACGTGATTGGCAATGTCCTCTTCTCGGGCAGCGCCATCGCCATCTTGCTGCCATTGACATTTGGCGGCCACATGTACGCCTGGTCCTCATGGCGCGTCATCTTCCCGCTCGTGCTGGGTCTCGTCTGCCTTGTTCTTTTCGCTCTGCATGAGCGCTTCACCATTGGCAAGAGTGTACCGCTTATTCCTGCGCGGCTGCTGAGCACCCCCGTGCTGGTTGCTGTGCAGATTCAGAGCTTCATTCAAAGCATGATTTTAATGTGGATCAACTACTACCTTATGGTCTACTTCCAGGCCGTCCTCCAAAAGTCTCACTTAGACGCTGGCATCTACCTGCTGCCTACCATCATTACCATGATGTTTTTTGCCATCGCCGGCGGTGGCGTCGCAGCTTCACTCAAAGAACACGGCCAGGTTATGCTTCATGCCTTTGCTTTTGCCTCCATGGCTATTGGCCTTGGCTGTTTCACCTTACTTAACCACACCAGCAGTCTGGCCGTGCAGGTCGTGCTTCAGGTAGTCGTTGCCATTGGAAATGGACTGCTTTTATCCACCCTCTTGCCCACCTTGCAAGCACAGCTGCCCGAGTCAGATATCTGGGCCATTACCACCCTGTTCAACTTTCTACGCAACTTTGCTCTTGTCTGGGGTGTCACGGTGCCATCCATCATTTTCGATCAAGAGATCAACGAGCATGTCAAAAGTGTGCCGGACCAGCTCGTTCAACAACAGCTTGTCGGCGGCGGTGCTTATTCGCGGGCCAACCGCGAGTTTATTCGTAGCCTTTCCGAATCCAACAGAGAGCCTGTTTTGGCTTTGTACGAGCGTGCTCTAAGGCCAACGTGGTGGGCGGCCACTGCATTTGCCCTTTTGGGTCTTGTAATGGTCACGGTTGAGGCTGGATTCCGTCGACGACACCACAAGGCCGCACCCGTGCCTCAGTGAGCCTGTCTCGGAACCTTGTGCCTGATATATGTCCAGGAAACGCTCTCCAACTCCTATTGCTCCTTGTAGATTGTAAAAAAATAAAAGGTCATAATAGTAATCCACTGCATCACTGTTTGGCGCTCCGATGATATGAAGGCGCTGCAGGCGACATTGTAACGACACCACGCCCGAATGCATGTCTTGTTGGAACACATATAAGCAGTATGTAACAGTACAAGTAGCATGATAGCTGTGTGCAAAAGGCCCCATTTCCACGACGAATCGTTCATCGTATCAAACCTGTGTACTCGCGACATGCACTTAACGTGCATTAGAATCAAATACGGATTGCTTGCTCCTTCTCCATCAGGTCTAGCTCTGACGTCTGGTCCAACCCATCTCCTCTGCCCCAGATTGTGGAATGTACAACATCATGATGAAACCACATGACCATCACAATCAGCCGGATACAATGTTGCACCCAAGTCGGACAGTTCACACGACCATCCGCATTCACAGTCGCTTTTGTCAGCATCTCTGCAAAACCCATAACCGGTACCCAAATGGTCAAGAATAGGTAAGCACCAAGCAATCTTCTACTCGACTGCGGGATCCTGTAGTATGGCAGATTTGCCAAGTAAGATTGGTATGTCGCTGGAAGGCCGGCTTCTGTGACTCCCTGTAACAAAATGTCCTGAAAATCGCCTTTGCTAGCATCGATTTGCGGATAGACTGCAATGCTAGCAGAATCAAGAGGTTGAAAAGTACTTACTTTGTATCTCTTGCTGGGAAGACGGGCAATGGTAGGCCCGTAGGCTTGGATCAACGTCAGCACGCCCATTGTCGCCCTCGGTTCATCTACGCTGTCGATGCCACTACCAACTAGCACCACTACGCTCTAAACCTTTCATTGCGTGAATGATACATACCTATAATGGCGAAGGAGCATGGTTGCTAATGTTATACTAGCGAGAAGGTTGAATAGTGTAGGAGACGTTGGGATTAGATAGCGCTGTTCGGCGACCAACACAAACCAGTAATAGAAGCATAGAAATAGCACAGGCTCTGCGTAATTAACCCGTCTCCCCAAATTCAAGTTCATTCCGTCAACTAGCGCACATAGTAGCAATGGAGGGCTCACGAGCATCGGTGGAGAAGAAGAAGAAGAATGGCGAAGTCGTTATTGGCGACGTCGAATACGATGGCCGAGTAATTTTCTACATCATCAAAGGTTCTAGCCTCCGCCTGTTGACGGAAACCCCCTTGAGCTAACAAGAAGCCCATTTCCCTAGCCGATCAAACCTCGTACATCAACTACATCAAGCCACTTATCTTTGCCGAGGAGCTCCAGTTTCCTCACTTGCTCTCCGTAATTGACACGACTTCGGAATGATTCCACAAGGTCCATCCCGAGCGCATGGTGCCCTCGCTCAAAGACCAGGACCCAGTCACCAAACAGGACGTCATTGTCTTCGAAGGGACCGCTTGTCTGCAGTATCTCGCTGCCCGTTTCGACACCGACGGCGCTTGGACGGGCCGCACGGCATACGAGAAGGGTCAAGTGTACTCGTGGACTGCCTATCAGACCGCCAGTCTCGGGCACGCTGCCTGCCATGTTCTATTGCTACGAATTGCCACAGCGCTGACTGGACCATACAGGGCAGCTGCCAAGTCCTGGCTGTATTTCCTACGTGGCTATCCCACGAGGGCGAACCCAGAGCCACTTCTTAAGACTATTCAAAAGTACGCTTCTTCACAAGGCCCCATTTCACATGCTGCCAACATCACATTCTATCAGGTACTAATACCTGAACATCAGACTCCACGAAAATGTCATCAAGCAATGGGATATCCTCGAAAACAGACTGGCTGCTCCCGATCAGACATACATTGCGCTCAAAGGCCGCCCTACGCTGGCCGATCTTTCCTACTTTCCGTTTGCCATGCCTTGGATGTTCGGCTTCCTGAGCGTCGACATTAAAGATTGGCCGTATATCGAGCAGTGGAGCCAGCGTATGCTCAGCCGGCCGGCTGTGCAGTAGATCTTGGAGATGGCGCCGACATATGGGCATTGAGGTTGTGCCTAGAGTAGAATAGGCCTTTGATACATGACTATATCTTTACTTGCTTCTCTCGTCGTGTGTGAGCATCGTATTCGTAGAGACTTGCGGTTCCAGGCCATGATGATAGATGCTGCCTAAGAAACAGGATCCAAGTCGTAAATCTTTCGTAGCAACTCATTCAGACCTGAGTTGGGCGCATATCAATGGCACACGGCCAGGCACTCCTCAAAGAATGCACCTTCTCAATTGCCCACCCAGTCTCCTCGGCCAGCCTTGTCCAATCGGCAAGCGACCGCTCCAGCCCATTTGCGGTGATCATCATGTTCATATCTCCATACCGACTCAGCCTCTGACTCCGCGTGAGGCCCAGAATCGACTCCATCACCACCAACCGACTAGTCGGTCCGAGCACGATGGCTTGTCGGATAGTACGCAGAATCTTCAGCGCCTCTTCATCTTTCCAGTAATGCAAACACCATTTCATCGTGTATACCTTGGATGGCGGGACGTGCGTGAAGAAGTTACCTGCAACTAGATTCTCCATTGGGACCCGGTTACGCAGGTTATAGAACTGGCCCCCAGCCTCGTGAAAGAAGGGCCTGATGTGCTCAATCACAGCAGGAAGATCATACACGCCGTCCCTCATGGACTCATGGTCCCGCAACAGTAGTGCTATCAGACTGCCACCGCCGCCACCAATGTCCATCACCGTCTCTTGAGCCACTTCGCTCCACGGGTAGTCGGTAACGATCTCGGGCGCCTGCGCCGCCGCGCCTGCACCAAGCGTCTTGTGCAGCTGCGGCAGCCACCCGGCCTGCTGGAAATAGGTGAACATGTTGAGGTCGGTGTCGAAGTTGATCTGCGCCGGCCACCGAACGGCATCTTCCTTGAGTGACGCCGGGATTCCACGCGCCATGTCATAGAACTGATTGCCATACAGCTCAACCCAGTTCTTCCATTGCGTCCAATGGTCCGAGAGGAGCAGCGTGTGTTAGTAGCACTAGAAATGGAACCTATGAGGATCGTGAGGTGGTATTGTGCTACTGGAGAGAATCTATATATCGAGAGTGCGGGCAGGCGCTAGTCCTGACACGTACTAACGTGAGTGAGTGAATGAGGTGGAGCCTGGGTCATATATCCAGAGGCTCACCACCTGCGGTGGCTGACAGCGTGGAAGCCGAGTTGTTGCTGGAACTACTGTTTCTTTCGTTGTAATCGAAGATGCCGTTGCACGCGAGCACGCGCAGAACTTGGTGCAGCCGGTCGGGTCGCGCCTTGCATGCCTTGGCAAGATCCTCTATCTCCATCGGCCCGCTCTTTGCTAGATGGTTGGGTACCTTGAAATCAACAGCTGCTACGAGGCATTTGGAGTTCACATGGCCTATAGCACAACTTGTGTTAGCTAGCGTGTCCACCATGGCTTGAAGAAGAGGCCTACGCATCGAGAAAATGGTCTGCTAGCACAAGATGCCTAGGCTCCAAGAGTTGTTCAATCTCATGGAGACGGTCGATCGTTGTGTTCGCAAGGGCAGCCGCGCTTTTAGAAGGCAAAACGCCCTCATCGTGATCGTGAAGGGTCTTGTTCAGCTCTTGCTGGACTTTCTCGCTCTTCAATACAATAAGAGTTGAACTGTCGCACAGTTGAGTGCGGGTATTGTAGACAGAACAATCAGGAGAGAGTGTATGTTGTATTGTTTGTAGCATCCTAGCTGAGCTCATATAAAGGTCATCGCACGGCGTTCTTAGTAATAAGGTTCCCGACAGCGCTTGGCCTGCGACAGACGAACATGCAATCTGCTCTCAAGTATTGTATTCCCGAATGCTACATGATACGGCATGGCATCGAGATGGTTTCAACACGTATCGATCATGCGATCAGAGATGGTCCAGCAATGTTGATCGTCTTTCAAATGAGGCAGTGGACCTACTTCTTTCCCGGAGAAATTAACCCTTAGAGCTCTTTTAATACGCAGCCCCATGCGCTGGAAGCCACTATAGTCTTGCATGTTTTCACTACTTGGTAGTCACAGTTCGAGGATGGAGATGTGTAATGGTCTATTCGATAAGTGTTCTCTGTATAGCTTGTCGTACAACGGGCTTTCGCACCGGACCACTTAGTTGAAAAGGGGTGTCTTGATAACGATCGCGTCGGACTGCCGGTGATACCTTGGCAAGTCAGCTCGAGGGCCTATAAGAGATTTGACTCGGGACTAATGTTGTCCTTACCGGGAATATGTGTCCTCAACCTCGGAATAGGCCGTCGTGCTAGGGGGAAGGAGTTTGGTTGCAGCTTTAGCAAAGTGTAATAGCAGTTCTTCAAGACAGAAGTTGGCCTTCCGTAAAGAAGCCACGTGATCGATTAGAACGAGTAAAGGGATTCTCTGGATCACTCGAATCAAAATCCTCTAGCCGATGACTGCCCACCGCTTCCGTCGGTGGAAGCCTCGCGTTCTCGCGGACCAAAGTTTTGACTCTGGCAATTGACCTATCGGACGGACTCTTACTATTGTTAGGGAATAATTAAGTCCGATGGTAGTGACGAGGGTCAAGGCATTATCATGTGCACCGTGCACTCACAATCGCACACATTTCGATCCTTTTGTCACACAAAAAAAGGCACGCCGGTTGGGCAGTCGTCATACATCAGAAGCCACCCGCTTGGGGGTCTAATGCTCATTGACAGAAGAGAACCAAGGAAAAGAGCCCATGTGCGAAGCCTCTCCTTGTCTCGTACGTGACTGTACTATGACCTTCACACTAATTCAAGCTCGTGCCGGCCAAGCCGCCTGGACCACCAAAACAAACCCTGTCACCCATCACGAGGCTATCCTTCTAGATGGGTAAAAGAACCGTTACTTCATAGGTAAAAGCTTCAGGTATCTTGAGGTTTACAGATATCTCGCATAAAGTCATAGACAGCTAGAGACAAAGAGAATCCAGAGTTGTCGAGTGTCGGATGAATCTGATGGCATGGCTGGGCAGGGTGATTTACCGGTAACGTGGAACCAGGGTTGTTGAGCTGCATGCAATATTTCTCCCACCATCACCCATACAGGGTGGCCTTGCGCAATGGCAACGGGCTCATCGAAGTCGAACTATGGAGTCAAATGTTAGATCCGGAGATGGGCATGATCCGACCAGACGAATGCGACGCGGCAAGGTGCAGATAGCCAAGTGCCCTGGGCCAAGGTGCCAAATCTTATTGGCCACCAGCCAGGGAACCACAGCCCTCGATCCACGCACTTGGCCACTTTTCTTGGCGACTGCCCCGGTGCGTCTCAACGGCGTGACCCCTTTGGTCCGAATAAGTTAGATCAGTCGCTCACCTGGAATCCCGTGGGGTTCTGGCTTCATTGCGCAAGAGTCGTCTCAACACACCTCGGACATACCCACAGGCTTCTACGGCGGCAACGATCGCGCTGCGCGATCGCAAGTGCGCTTCTCCTCACGCTAGCCTGCTGACCACTAGTAGACGTGTTCCAAGGTTGTGTCGAGGTCCTGGGTCGCTTCTGCGCGCTTTCGAGTCTTTCCCTAGGCGACGATGCCTTAGAGTGCTTTCCACAGATGAAAGCGCATGGACTATACAGTACATCTCCACCTAGCAACCACACTAAATGCCCCTGCACAGTCGAGTGTCGCGTCTAATCTTCTAAACTATCCATTGTGGCGCCCGAGAGTCCACCGCCTCGTTAGCATCCCAGAAGCTTGACCCATTTCTAGCGGAGTATCTTTGCCACTATCACAATGTCCGAAGTAAGTCGTCACTCAAGGCTAAGTATCAGATTGATCATGCCACGCACCTCGGTTGAATCTGACAATGCATAGTCTACCGGCGGAACGTCGCCAGACCGCGACGGTATCTATGCGGCAAATGGCCAAGCGTACGACAAATATCATTTCCAGGAAAAGAATGTTCACGCGCACGGTATTGAACTGGAAGAAGAAGAGGACGAAGACATCGATCAGTTGATCGAAGATTTAGAATCGCAGGATGGAGAGAACGCTGACTATGAAGAGGAGGAAGTACAACAGCCAGGCGGGGCGCGCCTCATTCCCGAGGAACTTCTTCAGACTGACACTCGCATTGGTCTCACATCCTCTGAAGTGCTCATACGAAGAAAGAAGTTTGGTGAGAATAAGATGAAAGGTGCAACTTACTTTCCTTCGTTACCCGCACCTTCTAACATACCACAGAGGAGAAGACAAATAACTGGATCAAGTTCCTAATGTTCTTCGTTGGCCCGATCCAATTCGTCATGGAGGCGGCTGCCATCCTTGCCGCGGGTCTCCGAGACTGGGTCGACTTTGGTGTCATTTGTGGCTTGTTGCTCCTTAACGCCAGTGTCGGTTTCATCCAAGAATACCAAGCCGGATCGATTGTCGAGGAGCTGAAGAAAACGCTCGCTCTCAAGGCTACTGTGTTACGCGATGGGGCTCTGGTCGAGATTGAGGCGCCCGATGTAGTACCTGGAGATATCTTACAGGTAGAGGAAGGTGTCATTGTCCCTGCGGATGGACGCATCGTTACCGAAAATGCGTTCATACAGGTCGATCAATCTTCCCTCACTGGCGAGTCGTTAGCTGTCGACAAGCACCGAGGAGATACCTGCTACGCTTCTTCGGCGGTAAAACGCGGCGAGGCGTTTGTCGTCATCACAGCTACGGGCGATTCTACTTTCGTCGGCCGCGCAGCCTCTCTTGTGGCCAGCGCGTCAAGTGGCCCTGGCCATTTTACGCAAGTGATACATGGCATTGGCACCATACTACTGGTCCTTGTCATCGTATCACTTCTAGTCGTTTGGATAAGCTCTTTTTACCGGTCGAACGACATAGTCACCATCCTTCGATTTACGCTCGCGATCACGATCGTTGGAGTACCTGTGGGTCTTCCTGCTGTTGTAACAACAACTATGGCCGTGGGGGCTGCCTACCTTGCCAAAAAGCAAGCTATCGTTCAGAAGCTTTCCGCTATTGAATCCCTTGCTGGCGTCGAAATACTGTGTTCCGATAAGACCGGCACCTTAACGAAGAACAAACTTTCTTTGGCTGAGCCATATACTGTACCTGGTGTTGATCCAGAAGATCTCATGCTTACAGCCTGCCTAGCAGCTTCACGCAAAAAAAAAGGCATCGACGCTATCGACAAGGCTTTCCTCAAATCTCTGCGCTACTACCCACGTGCTAAGCATGTCCTGAGCAAGTACAAGATCATTCACTTCCATCCTTTCGATCCAGTGTCCAAAAAAGTCCAGGCGGTCGTTGAGTCTCCTCAGGGTGAACGTATAACATGCGTCAAGGGTGCTCCACTCTTTGTCCTTCGAACGGTTGAGGAAGACCACCCCATTTCCGAAAACATCGAGTTGGCCTACAAGAACAAGGTTGCAGAGTTTGCTACACGCGGCTTTCGTTCGCTCGGTGTTGCTCGTAAACGGGAGGATGAAGGGTGGGAGATTCTTGGGATAATGCCATGCTCAGACCCTCCGCGTCACGACACCTACCGCACGATCAACGAAGCCAAGTCATTAGGTTTGTCAATCAAGATGTTGACTGGTGATGCTGTTGGCATCGCGCGAGAAACATCACGGCAGCTCGGCCTCGGTAAGGGCATCATCCCAACTACGCATGTATTACACTAACATTGCATCAGGCACAAACATCTTTGATGCGGAAAAGCTTGGGCTTAGTGGGGGTGGCGAGATGCCCGGCTCAGAATTTTACGATTTTGTTGAGGGTGCCGATGGCTTCGCTGAGGTATTTCCGCAACACAAGTACAATGTCGTCGAGATCCTGCAACAAAGAGGCTACCTTGTTGCAATGACGGGCGACGGCGTAAATGACGCACCATCACTGAAAAGAGCAGATACCGGTATCGCCGTACAAGGCGCATCCGACGCTGCGTGTTCGGCTGCCGACATCGTGTTCCTTGCTCCTGGCCTTTCGGCTATTATCGATGCTTTGAAGACATCACGGCAAATTTTCCATCGGATGTATGCTTACGTCGTGTATCGGATCGCGCTTTCGCTTCACCTCGAAATCTTCCTCGGTCTCTGGATCGCGATCCTGAATGAATCGTTGAACCTCCAACTTGTCGTGTTCATTGCCATCTTTGCTGACATTGGTAAGCAATCTGGGTGTAACTACGTGGTCGCATATTAACAATGCTACAGCAACGCTGGCTATTGCATACGACAATGCACCATACAGCAAAACCCCTGTCAAATGGAATTTACCCAAACTTTGGGGCATGTCGATCCTACTTGGTGTCATTCTGGCTGTTGGAACATGGATCACCATGACGACTATGCTGCCTTACCTTACAGGCGAGCAACAAGGTGTAGAAGGTGGCATTGTTCAAAATCATGGCCAGCGTGACCCAATTCTGTTTCTCGAGATCACGCTTACAGAAAACTGGCTCATTTTTATCACTCGCGCCAGTGGCCCTTTCTGGTCATCCATCCCTTCATGGCAACTCGCGGGTGCTATCTTAGTTGTGGATATTCTCGCGACATGCTTCACAATTTTCGGATGGTTTGTTGGAGGGAGGACCAATATCGTCGCTGTTATTCGAGTTTGGGCATTCTCTTTTGGTATCTTCTGCATTATGGCCGGGGTGTATTATATCTTGCAGGGTAGCCAGGGATTTGACAACCTTATGCATGGGAAGCTGCTCAAGCGTAAACAAAAGCAGAGGAACCTTGAAGACTTTGGTAAGTGCACCCTACCCCGGGTATTGCGAGAAAGCAGCTACTGATATCGGGCAGTTGTTTCATTACAGCGTGTGTCAACACAACACGAGAAAACGACATAGCACCGTCATCCTTCTAGAGTTTTTTGCGAGTGTCTATTGGAAGGTGCCATATTATGCTGGTGGCTTATTTCTCTGCTACTCACGGTTCCACAATCTCTATTTCCTGAAAAAAAAAACGAACACGGCGTTTCGTTGTAGGCGTGTTTCCTGTTTCGATTAAATTTCGGGTTTTATCGTCTATATGATGATATTACTATGCATACCCCAGATGCAGAGGCAACTAGCGAATGGGCTCTAGTTCAGGCTTGTCCATCGCAATATGAGGTCGGATTCACTGAGCGCAACGATGTATACATAAGTTTTTATACACTAGTCTTACCATTGAAACCATATCACGCAACATTGCATGAAAATGCACTGGTCCCCTAGGTATCTGTCCTAAATCAGATAGCGCATCTGACATGCATTGAAGCTGCCTGTCAATTACTAACTAACTAGCAAGCGCCATCAGTGCAGGGGCGTCGCTTCATATGCGAAAACTCAGGTTGCATACCGGCGCCTATTAACGTGAGCGATTCGTATACTCTATAGTGGCAGTTGCTTCTTGTGGACGCCTTATCGTGCTGGTGATGACGTCGGCTCCAAATACGGTGAACCCCACCTTCGGCATTGCAGTGACACACAGCGGCCCGGTACTCGCAGCTCCGCGTACTTCGTAATAGCCCCTCCATCTCCTAGTCATTAGTTTTCTCATGTTCAAACCTTTGAGGACCTCTTGTGCACATATCAATCGTAGGATCAAACCCAGGCACAACTCCATTACTCATTCGAATCGACTCCTTGTTCCACAAACACGGACTTTCGCAACAATGGCCGAACTCAACGTGACCATCCCGAAACTGAAACTCAATGACGGTACCTCGATGCCTATGCTCGGCTATGGTACTGGAACTGCTTGGTTCAAGACTGGCGAGGAGAGTAAGATCGACCAGGCCACAATTGACGCCGTCAAGATTGCCACCAAGTTAGGATACACACATCTTGATGGCGCAGAGGGTGTGTACTACAAGTTGCCTTCTAGAGTGAAGCTGTCCTAACTCCTTGCAGTTTACAAGACTGAGACGGAACTTGGAACAGCTATCAAAGAAAGCGGCGTTCCACGCGAGAAGCTTTATGTAACTACCAAAGTGAACAATGACAACGTCAACGATATCGCAGGTGCAATCAAGACGAGCCTGCAGAAGCTGCAACTCGAACATGTTGACTTGTAAGACCCTGAAAGCGTCTTTCCTTCCACACGTAGCTAATGAGGAAGGTATCTGATCCATCAACCTTGGTTTGCCAACTCGGAAGCCGACCTCCAAAATGCCTGGGCAGACATGGAAGCAGTCCAAGCCTCCGGGCTCGCAAAGTCCATCGGCGTCTCGAACTTTCTGCCCAACCATCTAGCATCCGTCCTCAAGACTGCAAAAGTGAAGCCGGTCTGCAACCAAATTGAATTCCACCCTTATCTCCAGCACCTTGAGCTTCTCGAATTCCACAAGCAAAACGACATCGCGACTACCGCCTACGGTCCTCTGACGGCTGCTACCAAGGCAAAGCCTGGCCCAGTGGATGGGTATGTAGGAAAACTGACGAAAAAGTATGCGGTGGGCGAGAACGAGATTTATCTGAGGTGGTGCATTGATCAGGACATCGTGCCGATCACGACTAGTAGCAAGGAGCAGCGTCTGAGTGATTACTTGAGGGCAATGACTTTCAAGTTGACGCCGAAAGAAGTCAAGGACATCAACGAACTGGGGCAACAAAAGCACTTTAGAGGATTCTGGGCTAAGAAGGTGAGCATGGCCGACAGAATTGGCTGTGATACGGGTGCTGACAGATTGTTTAGTTCGCCGACGACGATAGGTCGTAGAAGGCATCACATAGGGAAGGGAGAGACTTGGTCATATGCAGAGGGGGTAGTTTGGAATCAGTATGAAGAAATACTATTCGAATGGTAGATAGTATCACTGGCTTCTTGAACAGGCCCGCTGATGGTCTAGCGGTGCAGTGCAGCCAGGGTTTGTGCAGCCAGGGCTTTTGTCGGACAATCTCCAGTATATATGCGACTAGGCATGCAAGATGTCCGTAGATGGACCTGTTTGCACAACTGTTGAGTCAAGTAATTGAAGTGCATGTGCACAGATGGCGACGGCCGTGAAGTCATGTTACCGCGAGCTGCGACGCCAAGGCTGCACGCTCAATCTTTCCGCGCGAGCTCACCAACTTCAGCCACCCTCCACCTCCGCTCCTCGCCCATCCGCCCCCTCGCGCCTACAAAACGCGCATTCTGTCTACGCCCAAGACATAGCGCATATAGTTTGGATTGAGCGAGGTCTCAGCATCGCAACGCGCGTAATCCCAGCCAACATGTCGGGCGCAGCTGCGAAAGGCAAGAAGCAGGCGAACAAGAACGCCTATCGCCGCGCGAAGAAGAAGCAACAGCGCACTGTATGTCCCCCGTGCGCACTGGATCGCGTATCGCGAGCAAACTCGCTAACATAGTCGAAGGAGGCAACGTCAGAAGTCGATGACTCTGCGCGTGAGAGCGAATCTCCCGCACCCGAAAGCGACACAAATGACCAAGCACAGGCGGTGAAGCCCGCGAACCTCCTCACCATCGATGATATCACGAACCAGTACGATCTCGACGATCCTGTCTTCGAGGAATACAAGACCGTTTTCGAAAAGTTCAGGGAGCCGACGGAGGAGGAAGCGGCGACCAAGGACGAGGAAAAGCCTGAGATGTACCTGTCCGACGACGAGATCCCTGATGAGGAAGACGAAGACGGCAAGCCCAAGCTTTCCAAGAAGCAAAGAAAGCAGATGAACAAGTTGTCGGTTGCACAGCTGAAGTCATTAGTCCCCCGACCGGAGTTGGTCGAATGGACAGACGTATCGTCGTCCAACCCTCAACTGCTAATCTCCATAAAAGGAGCGAAAAACGTCATACCAGTCCCGACACACTGGTCGCTCAAGCGCGAGTACCTATCGTCAAAGCGCGGTATCGAGAAGCCGCCCTTTGCCCTTCCCAAGTTCATTCAGGAGACGGGTATTGCGGAAATGCGAGATGCCGTCTTGGAGAAACAGGCAGAGATGACCATGAGACAGAAACAGCGTGAGCGTGTTCAGGGAAAGCTTGGCAAGCTCGACATCGACTACGCGAAACTCTACGATGCTTTCTTCAGGCGACAGACGAAGCCGGAACTGACTCGATACGGCGAGGTCTACTACGAAGGCAAAGAGTTCGAGACCAATCTTGTAAACCTCAAGCCTGGCGAGTTGAGTGAGGAGCTTCGAGAAGCACTCGGAATGGCACCCGGCCACCCCCCTCCGTGGCTCATTAACATGCAGCGCTTCGGCCCTCCCCTGTCATATCCGAATATGCGCATACCCGGTGTAAACGCCCCGATACCTCCTGGCTCCTCTTGGGGTTTTCAGCCCGGTCAATGGGGCAAGCCCCCCACAGACGATGCCGGCAAGCCACTTTTCGGAGGCGATCTCTACGGAACTGCTGTATTGGAGGAGCAACAGCAATCAACGCACGTTGGCGAGCCTGTCGAGCGGGGTATATGGGGCGCGCTTCGAGCTGAGGGCGAGAGCGAAGACGAGGAAAGCGACGAGGAAGAAGAAGACGAGGATGAGGATGAAGAGGAAGGAGACGAAGACGCGAGCGGTATACAGACCTCCATGACAACTGCTTCGGCCATGCCATCAGAGATTGGCGGTGCAGAAAGCATCGGTGGAGAGTTCCAGCTTCGGAAGCAGCGTAAAGGAATTGAAACGGAGGAGCCGGGAGCGCCGCGTAGCGCTTTCACCGTGCTACCAGAGAAGAACATATCCGCGACCGGATTCTTCGGCGGCGAACATGCTTATGATTTGGACGCTGCCAAGCGCGATGCGCTTGGACAAGCCCAGAGAAAGCGCAAAGCTGGAGACATCGATGTCTCTGTCGATGTTGATCAGTTGGCAGACAGTGACAAGCTGGACAAGGACGCATTGAAGAAAGAATATGAGTCCAGGCAACGGGCAGAGGCACAAGGAGAATGGCAGAGTATCGATCAAGATGATTTGGCAGATATGATCAATCAGGAAAGCAGGAAAAGGGCAAAGAGGGAAGATGAGCGAAGGAATAGGCGCTAAGTCTACGTGATCAAGAGTCCGCAGAGGACATGCATTTTGTACAAAAGATCAAGGGTTGCACTTTCAAGAGCTCTGAGAGCGAGCTGGCGTCACGGATGTCAAGGGTCAGTAGGGCTTCGGCATACTCAGCATTGGGAATCGGCGTTATACACGGCAGCCAAGGATGCGCGCAGATGAACATAATCAAGATCAAGATTTTCAATACTTCAGGCAGAGCAATGGACAGGAATGACACGATGATTATGGAAACGAGCCTACGCGACGCGGCGATTGACGCCCCCGAGGACGCGAACAGCAAGGCAAGGGGTCAAACAAAGCCGCTATTAATCGTAGGTCGGCAACTGTTGCTAAGTCTAAGATGCGAACGCTCAACATGTCGGAAGAGTGTGCCAGTCGTACGATTTTGAAAGATAAAGCGATACTCAATCACCTCAGCCACATGGAAGGAGAGGCAGTTGACGGCTTGCTACAATAAGTTGGGTTCATCGCATACACGACCACCACTTCCATCTTCTCGATGCCGTGCATCAAAATCAACGAAACATCAAAGAGATTCTCTATTGTTCGATCCTCGTGGCTGATAGAAGGCCTAAGCTTCCGCGTCTCGAGCCCCAGTTTACCGTATAGCACGTGACTGTTCAACGCGTCCTGTCGCAGCGGGCTTGGCTTCGAACTTCACTTTTTTGCAGACTCAATACAAGACACGCCAAACACGCACCATCGCCGGACCGTCGCAGTTTTCAGCTGCAAATTCACGCCAATCTATATTGATCCATTCGCTAATACACAGCATCTGCCGTAGGTCAAGCGCATCACTTTTGGTTGCGAAATGGACAGGGATCGTGAACGAGACAGAGACCGAGGAGACAGAAGGTTTGTTCACACCAGATTGCCGCTGATGTTGTTGGTTGATCACATATAACCTTGAGCAGTCGGCAAGAGTTACTGCTAACGCAACTGCTAACGCGAAACCAGAGACGATAGATATTCAAACACATACCGTCCGCGCTCCCCTGGCCCGCGCCCACGCTCTCCACGCGGAGATAGCTATCGTGCTCGCTCGCCTCCACCCCGTCGCGGATCCCCTCCTCGCCGTGGCTCACCACCACGCCGGGGCATAGCTTCCGCCGATACATACGTTCCTGGTGGTCGTTCTAGTCGTCCACGGAGTCGGTCGCCTGCGTTCCGAAGAAGATCACGAAGTCCACGTCGTGATGACAACTGGAGGGCGCGTCCCAGATCCCCCCCGCGCCGAGCATTCTCACCGAGACGTGACGACTATAGGAACGACCGGGCAAGGTCACCGCGGCGGGATCGGGATCAGTATGATTCATACACTCGTTCCCCGCGACCGCGCGAGAGAACTCCACTCGCTCGAGAGCGCGATGCATCACCAATTAGGAGTCGCGGCATGCGTTCGCCCATGCGTTCGAGCCGGTATGAAGAGCCGCGGTCGCGGTTGAATAGGTACATAAAGGAATACACGTCGTAATCGATCATCTGCTAACCTGCTTGCAGTCCTCCTCCACGCCTGTACTCTCCTTTACGTGATTACAGGCGCCGATCACCCTCCCCAAGGCGTGAACGTGCCGATCCGTACACGGCTGATACTTGGAGAAGCCGTAGGTCTCCTTCCCTGGCGCGGCCGACATACGCTTCAAACGAAGCATCTGGTAGAGACTCAGCAGCTACCTCGCGTCGCTCCTCTCCGCCACCTATTCACCCTAGTCGAGCTGCACTCGTTGTAGAAGACAGGACTGTCAGGGAACCTGCTTCCGCACCAAGATCACCTTATCGGGAACGACTTCCTGAGAGAGGTCGGGATTTTAGTCGTGAACGAGAGCGATCCCCTCCACGCCGCAGAGAGAGTCCCCCAACTGGACCGCGCGGAGACCGAGACTTTGCGCCTCCAACAGGCCCGTCTTCTTCCTACCGCAACAGCGACGGTAACTTTGCCAGAGCTCCGCCTACAGGGCCTTCCAGCCGCAGCTACCCGTCCCCTGCGATATCGCCCCCAGTAGGCCCATCCAGCTCAGGAGCACAGCCCCCCGCATTTCCTCGAGGAAACAATCCCGTCTTAGCTGCGCCGACGAGGCCACGAGGTGGAGGTCGCGGATTTGGTGGGTATGAAGGGCGAGGAGACTTCTCCGGATCTTCTTCCCGCAGAGGGTCATGGGGCGCTGGACCTCGAGGAGGAGGCTACTACGGTGGCGCGCCATCCGGACCTCGCGGCTCCAGTAGCGGCCCAGGCGGAGCTGCGCCTTTCGCACCCTCTTTCCGCGGTTCCAACAACTCTACAGCTACAACTTACCCCCGCACGATGCGTTTCCGCGACCATCTTGCCGACCTTCCAAAGGAGATTCCCGGTGGCCAGAAAGCCCCTGAGATGTACGACAAGAGCAAGATTCTCAAGCTCGAGTCGGAGGCGCAGAAGTTAAGAGAGATGATTGACAAGAAGGAGGATGCGAAGAGGCAGAAGTTAAGAGAATGGGATAGCCTTGAGCGTGAAGCTGAGACCGCTCAACTCAAAGTCGACTTGGCCGAGAGCTCGCTGAGAGCCTTGAATGGCGAGGCAGATGTCAGCGATGCTTTCTAGAAGGGGCATTCTCCAGACTCAGGACGGAGACGGATACGGGTAACGCTTTGCTGAGGGTGCATCAACCCAAAATAGACCTAGGCGACTACGAATGGTAAATATGAAACATTCGGTTGCTCCACGAAGCTGGCCGAAGAGTTGGGTGGCTTGTACGATAGTATTTAGGGACCCGGTCTACATTTGCGTCTTCGGAATGCTTCTTGGTGGCATAATGGGCGTTATTCAGGATGCATTGGTAGCTGCCCAGTTTCCTGGGTTGTGCGCTCGTATATTAGCTGTACATAGCACGGTAGTGAAATGATGAAGCCATACTATAATGCTCATGTCCCGCAAAAGTACTTATACATGCATACTCTGCTGTGGTGGTTCATCGGGTCACTCACCCGGGCCAGCCAGTTGAATCTACTGCGGATTACCGATTGGCCAGAATTTCTTCTCCACCTGCGCGTCTGACTCGCCAAACGCCAAATTGTTGCAGCAGCTCTAACAAAGTTGCTAACTCACACCCAACTTCCGTTCACCTGCTCTACTTTTGCAAACATGGTGGGCCAAAAGGTACAAATACTGTAGCAAGACTGGAAATAGAAGGCTAATTCGCGCAAAGGAAGGTGCGAAACCCAAGCCCAAAGTTGCCCCGCGCGGGGCGCCGAAGGCGAAGGTTGCGCCTGGCGCATCCGAAGTACAAAAGCCAGACGGCGGAGATGCCATGGATGTTGATGTTGGAGGCGCCAAACTCCAGAATACTGCATGCGACGATACGACAGATCTTAATCTGGGAGCTTCCACGTCGGCTGAACAGACACGAAAGCGACGGGCGCCACTTACCCACGCGAAGGACGAATTCGCCGCCCTCCTTGAGCCCTTCTACTATGGCAAGAGTTTGACCGACCCGATCAATACTGCGCGCGACAAGTGGAACTTATTGCCAGCCTTCTTGAAGACCAAAGGTCTAGTCAAACAGCACGTCGACTCGTACAATCACTTTGTCGATGTGGACCTAAAGAAAATTATCAAGGCGAACCGATTCGTCCGTAGCGACTTCGACCCCAAGTTTCTCCTTGAGTACACGGATATTCGCGTTCTTTCGCCGAACCGACAGGAGGAAGATGATCTCGACCACCACCGCAGTACCATCACGCCGAACGAGTGCCGGTTACGCGATATGACATATGCTGCGCCAATCGTTGTGGATATCATATATACTAGAGGAAATGCAAAAGTCAAGCGGACGGGTATCAAGATTGGCAGGATGCCCATCATGTTGAAGAGTAACAAATGTGTGCTTGCTGGCAAAAACGATCGCGAAATGGCAGTCATGGAGGAGTGTCCACTGGACCCAGGAGGCTACTTCATCACTCGTGGTCAAGAGAAGGTTATCCTGGTCCAAGAGCAGTTAAATAAGAACCGAGTGATTGTCGAAAGCGCAAAAGGAATCATGCAGGCCAGCGTCACGAGTTCTACCCACGAGAGGCGGACGAAGACATACGTCATCCAAAAGAAAGGGCTCATGTACCTTCGACACAACACTCTTTCCGAAGAGATTCCGATTGTGTTTGTCATGAAGGCGCTGGGTGTTCATTCGGACAAGGAGATACTGCTCATGATTGCTGGTGAAGACAGCGCATACCAGGACAACTTCGCCATCAACTTCGAGGCATGCGCAAGGGAACAGATTCATACTCAAGAGAGAGCGCTGGAATATATTGGCCATCGCGTACGGCTGGTAAAGAAACCGCTAGGAGCCTCGCGCAGCAGAAACTATCACCTTGAAGCCATTGAGTGCTTGTCAAACGTCGTGCTTCCGCACGTTCCAGTCGAAGGCACCAATTACCGGCCCAAGGCGCTTTACGTTGCTCTCATGGCCCGCAGAGTTCTGATGGCGATGCAAGACCCGAAGCTGGTAGATGATCGTGACTACGTTGGTAACAAGCGTCTAGAATTGTCTGGGCAGATGCTGTCACTCCTCTTTGAGGACCATTTCAAGCGCTTCAACCATGACTTCAAGCTGAGCATCGACAAGGTCCTTAAAAAGCCAGTTCGAGCACAAGAGTTTGATGCTTTCTCCCATTTCAGTGTTCACAAGAACCACATCACCATGGGTGTGGAGCGAGCCATCGCTACCGGAAACTGGAGTTTGAAGCGATTCAAGATGGAGAGGGCTGGAGTCACGCATGTCTTAAGCAGACTGAGTTACATCGCTGCACTGGGTATGATGACGAGAATCAGCTCGCAGTTCGAAAAGACGCGCAAGGTCTCTGGTCCTCGTGCGCTGCAGCCATCGCAGTTTGGTATGCTGTGTACTTCCGATACCCCGGAAGGAGAAGCTTGTGGTTTGGTCAAGAACTTGGCGCTGATGACGCATATTACGACCGAGGATGACGACGACCCAGTTCGCAAAATCATTTTCATGTTGGGCGCTCAGGACATATGCTCCCAGACAGGAGAGGAGATACATTCTGAGGGTGTGTACAGCGTCTGCCTCAACGGTACACCTATTGCTGTCACAGACACACCAAAGCGCTTCTTGAATAGCTTCCGGAAGCTCAGACGAATGGGTCGTATTTCTGAATTCACCAGCATTCACATCGACCACGACCACTGCGAAGTTCACATTGCCACTGACGAAGGGCGAATTTGTAGACCGATGATCATCGTTGAGAACCAACGTTCAAAGGTCACGTCGCGGTATCTGAAAGCTCTTCGCAAGGGTACTATGGAGTTTGAAGGCTTCCTAACAAGAGGTCTTGTGGAGTACCTTGACACCAACGAAGAGAACGACACGAACATTGCGCTAAAAGAGAGTGAGATCAACGAACACACCACACATCTTGAGATCGAGCCCTTTACGATTCTAGGTGCAGTCGCTGGCCTTATCCCCTACCCTCACCACAACCAGTCGCCACGTAACACTTACCAATGCGCTATGGGGAAACAAGCCATTGGCGCCATCGCCTACAACCAGTTCAATAGGATCGACACGTTGCTCTACCTGATGGTCTACCCACAACAACCCATGGTCAAGACGCGCACTATCGAGCTCACGAAATACGACAAGCTTCCCGCTGGCCAAAACGCAACAGTCGCTGTCATGTCCTACTCTGGTTACGATATTGAAGATGCGCTCATTCTAAACAAGGCATCCTGCGACCGCGGGTTTGGTCGATGCCAAGTTTTGAAGAAGAATGTCACGCCTCTAAAGACGTATGCCAACGGCACATCAGATCGTATCAACGCTGGCGCACTGAATGTAGACGATGCCAACCACCAAGCCATCGGCCAAGATGGTATTGCACAAGTAGGCGCTCGAATCGAAGCTGGCAATGCCTACCTGCTGAAGTCGATACCCCAAGATACCGCCGGCCCCGCCTCAAACGTATACAAAGACAAGCCAGAAAAATACAAGATGCCCGACTGCAGTTATGTAGACAAAGCCTGCATTACAGAAAACGAAGCTGGTGTTACTTTGATCAAACTACTGATGCGACAAACGCGGCGCCCGGAACTGGGCGACAAATTCTCTTCTCGCCACGGACAAAAAGGTACAACAGGACTCATTGTGCAACAAGAAGACATGCCCTTCAGCGACCAGGGTATCTCGCCTGACATCATCATGAACCCCCACGGGTTCCCCTCTCGTATGACAGTAGGAAAAATGATGGAACTGCTCTCGGGAAAAGCCGGTGTACTAAACGGTACGCTGGAGTACGGCACCGCGTTTGGTGGCTCCACGGTCGAAGACATGTCGCAGATTCTGGTGGAAAAGGGCTTCTCGTACACGGGAAAGGATTACCTGACTTCTGGCATCACGGGCGAGGCGCACCAGTTCTATACCTTCTTTGGGCCGATCTACTACCAGAAACTCAAGCACATGGTTCAGGATAAGATGCACTCTCGTGCGCGGGGTCCGCGCGCTATCCTTACGCGTCAACCGACAGAAGGTCGTGCGAGAGATGGTGGACTGCGTCTCGGAGAAATGGAACGTGATTGTCTTATTGCGTATGGAGCGTCGCAGCTTCTGCTGGAGCGGTTGATGATTAGCTCGGATGCGCATAATGTGGATGTTTGTGAAAAGTGTACGTTTCATTCCTTTCTTTTCTGAACCGTTTTGTTTTTGCCTTTGGATCGGGTTGACTAACCATGTATAGGCGGGCAAATGGGTTACAGCGGCTATTGCAAACTCTGCGAGAGCGAGAAGGCAGTACGCAAGATTACTATGCCGTATGCTGCTAAGCTTCTGATCCAGGAACTGGGCAGTATGAATGTCAAGGTGACGATTGGACTGGAGGACGAGTTCCCCAGGGATGCTTGAACGAGATGAAGACGATATAGGATGGAAACTTGGACGGCGGTTTTTTCGGGCGCACGATGGATTAGGCTTTTGTGCATAGCGTGGCGTTTCGCAGATGGTATCTCCATGTACAAGACGAGGAAATGTGTAATTTGATTTAGGGAATCTGATTGATTATGCTTGTTTATATCTTTGTCCCTTACGTGGAAACGCAGGGATGGCTTTTCCCATGTGACAACCATATCAGTGTTCATAGCCTATTCCTTTCCCCTTGATCTCCGACTCCAGTTTCTCAGTCTGTCCCTCGTTTGCGCTGTTAGAGTCTTTCCGAAGACTATCCCAAGAGTAAACATTAAGGATAGAAGATCAGCTGGCTCTAGATAGTGAGTAACGTACAGCCAAAGCTCTGCCGGCATTCGCGCCACTGGCCCTGGATATAGTGATGGGTTTATAGGTCTAGCAGATAGGTGCAGTATGTGAGCAAGAGTGGCTGGGGTAAGTTTTGGTGCGAGATTGTGACGCTCCAGGGTAGGGTAGGTGGCTAACGCGAGGTTCATGAGATTACTGGTGCCCACGTATTCGAAGATGATGAGAAGTAGTTCGGCGGGGATGCGGTCAAACGGATTGCCATTGGCAGGTGGACCAGGCGGTGGCGGCGATGGCGGCGGTGGAGGAGGTGGAGGTGGAGGTGCACCGGCAGCTGCGGACATGGTCGCGTGTTCGTCTGCAGGTAGCGAATGTAGAAGCACTCTGTGTAGAGTGAAGGATGTGGGCGTCGCTCCACTCTGTGTATGATTGCAGTTTCACGTGTCTGGCTTTTGCTCAGTCGGTATGCGGTTTGCTGGGTGGTTCGTTTGCGACTTGGAGTAGCCAGCGGTAGATGTAGCCAGACAAAAACCAAGCGCCTACAGCAACAGCAGCGATGTATAGGGCAACCGGACCGAGAGACTGGGGGAAGACGTTCAGTACGAAGGGATCGAGAACTAGACGAGTCAGACGACGGAATGGGAGATGGGATCTAGGAACTCACTGAGATCCACATCTACTGGAGGCGGGTAATGCATCAATGTGCGATTGGTCGAGTAGTAGGACGCTGCAGCCTGAAGACGTAGGAACAGCACTGACTCTGGGGCTGTTGAGCCAGCTCGTTGGATACTCCGTCGACTGTGCAGCTGATGTTCGTGGTGCTGTTCGCTGTATTGCGCCAACGAAGCTATGAGATCCGGGCTGTCGAAGACGTCGGCGACTTGGTAAGTATCAAGCCAGAAGTCGGTGGGTTGCTGGACATGGTTAGTACTGGCCGCCATGTAGAAGGAAGGAGCAATCGACTCACGGTTGCCGGCCAGCAAATGCGCACCTCGCAGCGTTGGCCGTGGTCAAGACCGCGAAGAAGGTACCACGACTCGAGGCCGTGGGGTATGGACTCGGTAGGAAAGCGGACGGGGATATGCGTGGCGAGGATGTTATTTGAAGGCGACAAGACGTGTAGATGGAGGTCGTCTAAGCCGAGGCGGACATTGTCGAGCGTCACCGGACCAGGCGCAAGGAATATCGTCTTCTCGACGTTTGCATTCACCATCCAGGCTTGTGTGACGATGCAGAGCAGGCGGGCGAGGAGGCGCATCTTGGGGGAAGGGGCAGCACGATACGCGGGTCGCAGGGTGAATTCGAGCCAATTCATTCTCTCTTTTTCTCTTATTCTCTTTCTTTCTCTCTCGCTCTCTCTCTCTCTCTTTTTCTCTCTCTCTCTCTCTTTATTTCTCTCGCTCACTTTCACGTGGGCCACAGCAGTTCCATGTCAAGGTTTCATATTTCGATTGTTTCCGTAGTTGGGGCGACGGGTGTTCGCTCCCAGGAGGCTGCACTCGAGCGGGCGGGTTAGCGCCGTGGCCCCTGCTGGATTGGCGGGCCCTTTACAGACTAAAAGTTCGATTCCACAGACAACACCCACGACCGATCCACCACCAGCAGCTCCCCGACCTCTCCCAGATACCCCCCCGACTGCGCATTTCGATACCCCCAATTACTACCTCCCCATAATCCAAAATGAGAGAAGTCATCAGTCTGAACGGTAAGTACCTGCAGTGTCGCGCACGCACATGCGCGCTCTTGACCGCCTTTGGCGGGACATGTCTGGCTGTTTGTTGATACTGACTTTGTACGCGTCTAGTCGGCCAGGCCGGTTGCCAGATTGCCAACTCCTGCTGGGAGGTGAGTGCACGACGAGACGGCCCTGCATGCCCCCTCGATACCGCTCTTCGGTCGAGAAAAAGGAGGGCGTCCAAGCGGGTGTCTGACCGCCAGTCCGCACCGATGCTGACTCCCTATTCCAGCTCTACTGCCTCGAGCACGGCATCCAGCCCGATGGTTTCCTCACCGACGAGCGCAAGGCTCTCAACGACGACCACGGCTTCAGCACCTTCTTCTCCGAGACTGGTAGGCAGCAGCTTCCGTGGCCGACGGGCTTGTCCATGGCTGCATTACTAACCACGCTACACAGGCCAGGGCAAGTATGTCCCCCGTACTATCTACGCCGATCTCGAGCCCAACGTCGTCGATGAGGTCCGCACCGGTGCCTACCGTTCCCTCTTCCATCCCGAGCAGATGATCACAGGCAAGGAGGATGCCTCAAACAACTACGCCCGTGGCCACTACACCGTCGGAAAGGAGCTCATCGACCAGGTCCTCGACAAGGTCCGCCGCGTCGCCGACAACTGCTCCGGCCTGCAAGGTTTCCTCGTCTTCCACTCCTTCGGCGGAGGTACTGGATCTGGTTTCGGAGCCCTGTTGATGGAGCGTCTGTCCGTCGACTACGGCAAGAAGTGCAAGCTCGAGTTCTGCGTCTACCCAGCGCCCCAGGTCGCCACATCCGTCGTTGAGCCATACAACTCCATTCTCACCACTCACACCACCCTCGAACACTCCGACTGCAGCTTCATGGTCGACAACGAGGCCATCTACGACATTTGCCGAAGGAACCTCGGCATCGAGCGCCCCAACTACGAGAACCTGAACCGTCTCATTGCCCAGGGTAAGTTGCGAATCTTTTCCGCATGTCCCATTACTAATGCGCTTCCAGTCGTCTCATCCATCACCGCCTCGCTCCGATTCGACGGTTCCCTCAACGTCGACCTGAACGAGTTCCAGACCAACTTGGTCCCCTACCCCCGTATCCACTTCCCTCTCGTCGCCTACTCTCCCGTCATCTCCGCCGCCAAGGCCGCACACGAGGCCAACTCGGTCAACGAGATCACCAACGCCTGCTTCGAGCCCAACAACCAGATGGTCAAGTGCGATCCTCGCAACGGAAAGTACATGGCCACCTGCCTGTTGTACCGTGGTGACGTCGTCCCCAAGGACACCCACGCCGCCATCGCCCAGGTCAAGACCAAGCGCACTGTCCAGTTCGTTGACTGGTGCCCGACTGGTTTCAAGGTTGGTATCTGCTACCAGCCTCCTCAGAATGTCCCCAACGGTGACCTCGCCTCGGTCAACCGCGCTGTCTGCATGTTGTCCAACACCACGGCTATTAGCGAGGCCTGGTCCGCTCTTTCGCACAAGTTCGATCTCATGTACAGCAAGCGTGCTTTCGTCCACTGGTACGTTGGTGAGGGTATGGAGGAGGGTGAATTCTCCGAGGCTCGCGAGGACCTCGCTGCTCTTGAGCGCGATTACGAGGAGGTTGCCGCCGACAGCCTCGGCGATGACGAGGAGGGTGTCGAGGCCGAGTACTAAACGTCTTGCAACGTTGCTCGGGGGGTGTGGTGAAGAGCGGCTCGGCGCTGTATTGTTGATTGGCGTCTTGTTTGTTTCAAGTTTCGTTCTTGTCTGAGAGCATACACCAGTTTGACAGTGACAGTGGTCGAGTTTTGAGGAGAGCTGCCTGCATACATTCTCCATACACATCAAGCGATTTGGGTTCAATTGCCCTCTTTCTATGCTACTACCTTTAGTAATGGCCAATAAATTGTCCAATGGCATCTTCAACCGTATATCTTTGACCTTTGACTAGGTTGCCTTGTCGTGTGTGGCCATGTTGCAAGTGAACGAGTGGGATGAGTTGTGAGAGCTAGACACCATTGGCTATGCTCTCCAAAACCGAGGACCATCATTCGATGCCCAAGTCGTCTAAATGCCCACTACTATTGCATTCGTCTTCTTCCTAGCCTATACCTCATCATTCTCATCATCGTCCCTAGCCAGCGCTTTCCTCTCGGCCAACTCCCTAATCTTCTCACCTAGCACCTCGCGTCCATATCGCGATGCCACCTTACCAGCCAGATCCAGCATTTTGCCATTGGCATCGCGCATCAAGCTCACGATTTCAAGAGCCTTCATACCATGGTCCTCACCCGCCAGACACTCCAAGCCAAGTAACTGCAACAAGGCGCGGTCCATGGCAACTTCCAGCCTACTCAGCGCCGCTTTCTGCCCAGACGTTGGTCGCGTGTGAAGCAGCGTACAAGCAAGCTGCGAATGCAACGTCGAAGACAGAACAAACGCTTGCTCATGCTCCTGTTGCTTTTCCTCATTCGTCTGCACCTTTTCTGTTTCATCTTCCTCGTCATCCGACATACTGCCGCCTCTCTTGTCCCTGGCGCTCTTGCTCTTGTCAATGGCGCTGGACAACGGAATCTCGAAGCCGAATTCAGAGAGATGCGGAACAGGGGCGCTGGGATATTGTTCTCGGCCTTTGATGATCATGCAGTGGAATCTCGCGCCGCTGACGCTGCTGTCTGCAGAGGGCGAGGACGCCACGCCGACGGGCCAGTAGGATTCTTCTTTCCCGCCACCGGCACGTCGCGAGAGGAGTTTGGTGTCAAGCATAGGTACCCAGCGTGCTTGCCCTGTGTTTCTCCATCCAAGTAGGGTTAGCAAAACGCCATCCGAGTCGTAAATATATGGGTCGCCTTCTGCGGAAAAGAAGACCGAGGTCAGCATAGTGCCAGGCGGTAGAGCGAGAATGTCCGAGTCTTGGTAGACAATGTCATGTTTGATGTTTTCAATCGTGTATAGGAGCTGCGTGCTGAGGTCGTTTTGAATGGGGCCGTTGCCAATGGTGAGGATGTAGTCGCGCCACGCGGCACATGTCACAGCTGGAGAGCTCTTTTGGCGATATACGCGGACGGGCAAGCCAAAGAGGGAGTAAATGCGTACGTAGTTGGCCGATGTTGTTACACATACGTATGAATCTGACAGTGCAATCGCAGTCACATACTCTCCCGTTGGCAAGTTGGTTCGCCATTCCGTTCTCGTTGTCCAAGTCTCGTGCGGTCGGTAGTAAATCATGGCCTGGTTTCCGCTACCCGTGCTGTTGGGTTGGCAGGCGAATAGAGTTCCGTTCTCGTTTAGGCAGGATTTGTCGTAGAGGAAGATATCGGTGAAGTGGAAGTTGCGGAATGTGTGCTCATCATAGAATTTCACACTGACTGTATGATGTTTACCTTCTTGTTCAACAGTTTCTACGTACCCGGTCAATGAGCAACACAACAATCGGCGGTTACCGCGCCAGGGTGTGCTGCCTGGTTGAAAGGGCTCGTGTACTTGGGGACGGAAGAGAGCCGAGCTGTATGCGCGACGCTTTGATGCAGGCTCTATACCATGCGCGAGATGGCCGTTTGTACGCTTTTTCGCCGCACTGATGGCTGGTACGTAACCTGCGCCGTCATCGTCGATTACAAAGTCGTTCATTTCCTCGTCACCATCCTCTTGTGCTTCGCCATCTTGGAACTCGGGACCAAGGATATCTTCTAGCGAATCTGGTGTCCCGTCTCTTTGTCGCGGCCGCCCAGGAAGGGTCTGGACATTACCGGTCGTGAGCTTCGTTGGCTGAGGGACACCGGCCCTGCCTTCTGAAGGATCATGGAAGAAGGGTGCTGAGACAGTGGACTGCTGGAGTGTAGGGAGGTGTTCTTCGGATACGAAGTCGGTATGAATGAAGAGCTCCCCTTCATTGTTGGTGTAGGATAGAATGTTTTCTGTTGGATGCCATGCCATGGCCAAAATAGTCGCCTTGACATTGTCAAATTTCTTGAGCAATTTTTGTGACTTGGTATCCCACACGCAAAGACTAAGGTCGCTTGATGTAGTCGCTAATAGCGCGCCATTGGGTGACCATGCTGCAGCTGTGATATCGGCAGTGTGGCCGGTCTTGAATACACGTTGCCTCTCCCAGTCGGTCATTGACATGACTTGCACTTGTCGCATGGCAGTTGGTGTCGCAAATGCTCTGCCATCAGGATGCCACAGTACTCTTGAGCTGGCTTCTGCGTCGGATTCCATGCTCTTGATCATACCCTCTACTCTTTTAACCATCTCAGGCTGTTCTCCCTCCAGGTTGTACATGTATACATGCCCATCAGTGCAAGATACGCCGAGTTGAGTTCCCGTCTTGTCGAAGGATACGTGCTTTACGGCTCGAGGTTGGTCGCGCAGGGTTCGCATCGACTTGTCCTTGACGCTTACGAGGTTCACAACGAGCTCACTGGTGATGTTAGTACCACATACTGGGCCCGGCAAAATATACTTACTCGCTCGCAACAGCGATCCAGGTACCATCTGAACTCATAGCTACATCTCGTACAGGCAGGGTCGTCCTAACGAGAATCTCTTCAAATTTACCATTGTCGAGCGAAAACCTGCTCACTGTCCCGTCCTCGGAGCCTGTGATGAAGAAGCCATTCTGCGCTGAGAATTAGTATTGTGTGCCCCGAATCCAGCCATCAGACTTCACGTACGCCAGCAACGACGGCAGTATTGTTCTCTTGACATTCGTCTACGGTTACCGGCTCATCGTCGGATCCCGTGCTAAAGATACGGCAGTAGTTGTCGACTCCGGCTGTGACGAGTTTCTTGCCATTCGGCGTGTATGCGAGGTAAGTTGCACCGGGGGCATCTGCGATCTTCGTTAGCAGCTGCAGGGCTAGACACTCTCATGGGAAGATGCCTACGAGCCTGCCGAGCACGTAACCGCTGTGCTGAAGACATGGTTATAGAGAACTCAGTGTTGCTGTTCCAAGGGCAACGCGCTCGTTGGGTAGACGCGACCGCGTAAAGTGGACAAGCTTAGCGCGCTTTGCCCAAGCGTCCCCCACCGTACTCCCACGTCCACCATGCTACATCACGATGCCACCTGAGAGATTGCCACGGTAGCAGCTGCGCTCAACTATGGTCAGGCCCTCCCCTGCATGATTCCATCTGTGATGCAGATACGTCAAGAAGTAGAGAATGATATGCCCAGGTGTGAGCTTGCAGAGACGAAGCGATCAACTACAATAGGATAGAGCAAGGTGACTATCTCTGCTACAGGTTCAAGCTTCGCTGGAGACGAATCACACGGTGTTCAACGGAATCATTCTGAACAACCCGAAGATGATTGCTCCAAGATCCGGTGTGACGAATACAACTTGGGTAGCAAGGAGGACTACAAGATGGTGAAATGCGCTCGCAGCAGCTACACAACCCGGCTTGCATTACAGAGCACCGGGCTGTATTCTAACTCAATACCGACTTGATGAACTCTTTCTGGTTGACTCATTTCACACTCATAGTGGTTTTCAGGTGGAGCTCGGCGCATGGCGCGTCCAAAGATGCGCACTTCTCCGTTCCGTTGGCCTGTCCGTGCTGAGGATCCGTTCCATACCGGTATCCGAAGCACGTCTTAGACCACTATTAGTCACATCCCGCCGCTTGGACTCGGCCTATGATGAGTGAAGAAAAGTTTCCAATCATAGTGGAACATCACAACCTATATCTTCACGTTACTCTCCTTTGCGCTTGGCTTGCGGTCCTAGATTAATTTGCCATGGTGCTCACAGATGAAGAGCAGCCGTTGCTCAGAATTATTTCTCATGATTACGAAAGCACCCACCAGGAAAGCCACGGCGAGAACGGCAGAAATGACGCGCTTGATTTTGACCCTCTGGACCCTGAAGACCCCAGAAATTGGTCTTGGGAATATAAATGGGGTAACGTTTTGTTGCTCGCCTTTATGGCGTTCACGGTGTAGGCCCAACTTTTTTTTTTTCTCGAACCTATTTCTTGGCAAAACACAATAGCAAGAGCTGACCGCTTACCGCAGGACCTTCACGTGCATAGGCGTTGTGCCTCTGGCAACTACGATTGTTGAAGACCTCGATGGAAAACATAGTAGCTCAGCGAACAGCGCACTCCTTGTCACGATATGGGAACTCGGAGAAGCTGCTGGACCTCTGCTGATCGCACCCTTGTCCGAGTTACTCGGGCGGTGCCCGGTATTCCACGTCTGTAACATTGGATTCATTGCTGCGACCATTATGGCAATCTGCAGCCCGAGTAGCACAGTTTTTATCGCTGCGAGAATGCTCACGGGTCTTTGCGTTGCTTCAAACGTTCTCAATCCGGCCATCATCGGAGACATATTTGAGAGCGAGCAACGCGGCTCCGCCATGTCTTTGATCATGCTCGCACCACTCATCGGTGGCGCCATTGGGCCGGCAGTTTCTGGTGCGATTGCGCAAACAATGGGATGGCGCCGCATTTTGATCATCGCAGCCGGATTCGCCATTCTGTGCGAATTTCTCTTTCTGATCTACTTCAGGGAGACATACAAGATGGCCATATTAAGAAGGAGAGCAGCGAAGCTCGCTAATGGTGCCGACGAAATCATCGAGCCCAAGGGTACGCAGGAGAACGCGGTGAAGCTATGGCACTCGATGACCCGTCCATTTGCGGTACTTTTTGGATCCAATGTGCTTCTGCTGCTTTCCTTGTTTGGCTCGGTCGCTTTCAGCTTCTTCTACGTCGTGAGTGTGTCGTTACCCGACGTCCTGATGGAGAAGTATGATTTCAAGCTTGCTGCCACTGGGTATGCCTTTGTATCCTTCAGTACGTGACACTGCTCTATTCACCGAAAAGACAGCTAATGGCGAATCAGGCATCGGGTCGTTCTGCAGTGTGTTAATCTGCAACTTCACGGTAGACAGGATCTATGTAAAGCTTCGCGGACCCGAAGGCGAAGATAAGCCGGAATATCGTCTACCATTGGTCATTTTCGGAGCATTTGTGCTGCCCTTTACGGTTACCGCTTACGGCTGGATTGCTGAATATCAGCTTCCTGTGCTGCTCCTTCTTGCGGCTGTGGTATTCATGGGTGCCACCTTACTTCTTACCATGATACCGTTGTCCGCCTACGTTGTTGACGCATTTGGCCTGTACTCTGCCTCGGCCATGACCGGCGTCATCGTCACCAGATGCCTCATGGGAACCTTCCTACCACTAACAGCTAGCCCATTGGCCGAGCATTTAGGATATGGGCTAGGCTTCAGCGTTCTCAGCGCGCTGAGCTTGGGTCTGGCCATCGTACCGATTTGTGTATTCAAATATGGAGAGCAATGGCGGCAGCGTTCGGAGTTTACGAAGGATTGTTGACGGCTAGAGTCTAGTTGGTGTTCTTGTTTTCCGCATAGAATTGACACCTTTTGCAATAGAACACGTCAAAAAAAAGTTTAGCCTTGCGTCGTGTCCCTTTCGGTTACGTTGATTGCGATGCAGCTGATATCAAGTAACTCGGGTTCCACATTCCGACACTCATAGATAGGTGATTCCCCTCCCACTAGGAAGTTGAACAGTGATGCTTTCCGCCCGAATGTTGCTGCATGGCTGGAGGAAGACATATTAACCTTTGTGACAAATACATGGTCAGTCTCTATCAGCAGCATGCATTGTATGGGCTTGTACGTACCGGGAACTCGGTGCCTTTGATTCCTCTAGTCTGTTTACACTTGGACTTCTCAAGCCTTCTCGATCCCATCATCATTCTGCCATGCCAGATTCCACCTCCTCTTCAGTACATCCAGGCTATCTTGTGTGCTTCGTCCCTTCTCCTTCTCCTCGCGATTGATTCGTGTACAAGCGGCGGCGAGGCCGATGGAAATGGCGAAGATAGGGTCGAGGCGCCTATTAGTCACCGTAAGCGCAAAGCAAAGAAGGTTGTTGCAGCAGGACAGGCGTACTTTGATATGATGTATTGAATGGCCATGGTGGTTTGTGCGTATTCCGGGCTGAAGAATTCACCAGGCGCTGTCTTGGTACGATGCGTAGAAAGACTTGTACACTCTTGCATGCAGCAGATGTAGGTTAGAGTTGGGGCATTCCGATCAACTTCTCCAAGCTCGCGTCAGTTGGACGATCCACTACAGCGCCCTGCATTTCGTGTGGCCCGTGCATGCCGCCGGCATGGAGCTTCCCCACGTTACCGGTCGGCTTACGCATCATTTCACGCAGGCGCGTTGATTACGGAAAGCTAGCACGCATGCGAAGCTTCTCGTCTCATGGGCAATGATGATGCAGGTGCCTGTATGCCTTGGATACGACGTGATACATGGTCATGGTGGGGTTGCGCGTGCACCCGTCTGGGCATACGGCTGTCTTGTAAGGCGGGTGATGTCGTCATGGGTTTCAGAGGCCGGATGAGCCGCAAGTCACGCTGCCTCGTCAGGTACGGACAACCTATTTCACAAGGTAGACAAAGGTCGCCATCAAGCAAAACATGTGAATACAATCACCTTGGATCAAGTCTGGTACAATGGGACTAAAGTACAATCATCAAGCTACAAGGGCAACTTGAGAAAAGAGCCTAATCTGTGAAGCCGCCACCCTTGCCTGTGTGCACAGGATGGACTAGTGCGCGTGCGATTCCACTTTGGCGGTCCTGTGCTTGGTCTTCCCAGCTGCAGATGAAAGTTGCCCAGTGCTTGGTGCTGAGAAGAGTGCCGTTGCACCAGCCGTCCGTCACGAATACCAATTCATCATCTTAGCCCGGTATAGTGTTTCCACGAAGAATAAAGAAGCCCATAATCCGATAAACGCCCGGGTTCGCCGCGGCCTCGATAGCCGGTAGATAAGGGGAAAGTGGGGTGGAGGTCGCTCCTAGATGGCCTCGCCGAACGTGTTCTCGCCCGAGTACCTGTGACGTTGTTAGCAGCTGTCTGGTACTGTCGTTGTGAAGAGTGACGTACGTGATGTACAGGAAACCATCCTCGTCCTTGTGCTCCTCGTATATCGAGCTCATAAGCGCGGCAGTGGGTGGCAGGACCTCATCGACGAAGATGAAAATGGCCTTCTCAGGCGACAGCTTAATGCGCTTGCGGATCACGTACACGAACTGACCGACGGTCAGATCCGCGGGTACCAGGTACTTCTTCTTGTCGATGGTCGCGATGTCGGACTTCTCCACCTTCTCGCAAATAACCTACGCCCCGTTAGCCGGTGGACACGCCCAAGGAACAGGGGCGAGACAAACGTACGGGAATGCGGTCGTTGTACTTCTGGCGAATGCGCTCCGCCTCGGCCTTGCGCTTCTCGAACGGGTGCTCGTCCTTGAACTTGGAACGCATCTTGTGGGTTGGTAGGGCTGGCTGAGTAGTTGTGTGGGTGGGTGGTGGGTATGAGGGTATGAGGGTATGAGGGTATTCGTGGAGTTGCGTGAGGGTATGATGTGCTGGCCGAGGAGTAAGTAGGATGGAGGGTGTAGGTGCGGTGTGGGAGCCTTAAGCACAGGCAGCAGAGCGGGGCTGCTACCTGCGAATCACTCCCGCCTTACCTAACCAGCCAACGCGCCCAAGGTCACTCAACTCGCTCGCTCGCTCACTCACGCACTCACTCACGCTGGCCACGCAGCAGCAGACGACCAAGACTGGACGCGCCAGGCAGGGGCTCTCCATCTTGGAAACACGGCCGTCATCGTGCGTTCGTCATAGCCACCATGGCCGTTTGGTGGTCAAGGGCGCAGTTGTGACTCTGCTGCATGGCGGTGCTGACCGCCTCGCCCCCTTCGAGAGTCACTTGGCCGGCTCCCATGACCTGGGTACCTAGCTGCCGCTGACTCATCCGTCTTCACAGCTATCTCGACGCTGGCATCAGCATAGCGCACTCGGCGAGCACCTAGCCGCTCATGGCAACGTGTTCATCGTCGGGCGTCCGACGTCATGCACGACAGCATGTGCCTGGCCCTTGGTATCGATAAGGCTTTCGTGAAGTAGCTGCTTTAGTTTCCGTGCATGCGTACACCAGGCGCCACCCGAACCTTGGAACCCTCCTAGGCAAAACAATGCACAGGAGCACCCTCGGAGTCTCCAAGCATCGTTGACTACCCATGTGTTTGCCGTGTTTGCGCTATCCAGGCACCGGCACCGATACCGCTAGTACCGACGAGCTTCGCCGAGGATGCGCCCACCATGGGGTGATACGTGACCACTAGTCACCCTACTCAGCGACCTTCACGGCACGGTTCTGCATCGCTCCATGTATTCATTCACTCCTTTATGACTCCATCATAGCCCTCCTCTCTACCTCCCGTTGCCCGTTGCCCGCCATGCCCCTGTTCCGACCCTCGTTCCGCGTTTCCAGGGCTCTCCAGCGTACCCACGGCAATGCACCACAATGCACATTGCACCCGAGTCAGATCTGCTGTAGACAATTCCGTTCGTCCCACGGCCGCCGCATCGAGATTCCTCAAGGCAACAAGCCGGAGAAGCCAGATCCTCTGGAGGAATGGCGCAATCCCGAACCCAGCAAATGGCCAAACAGGATACGGTTACTCTTTGTGCCATTTATCGGAGCTCTGGTCTATTCCATGGTAAGCGGGCTCCCAACAAGGTTTCGGCATCTCATGCTAACAGCTGCATAGTGGACAGATGACACCATCAAAACTGACGCACCTACAATCGCCGAGAAAGATGCCCTTCTCAAGCGTGAGAATGGCGTATCCGAGCGCTCACCCATGCGTCTGCGTATGGAGCAATTCATAAAGCAACAGCAGAAGGAAATCATCGCTGAGCTGGAGAAGGTAGATGGCACAAAGTTCAAGATCGACACATGGCAGCGACCAGAAGGTGGAGGCGGTATTACCTGCATTCTTCAAGACGGCAACGTCTTTGAAAAGGGAGGTGTTAATACTTCAGTCGTATACGGCCGCCTACCTCGCGCCGCTATACAGAAGATGCGCGTGAACCACAAGGCTCTCAACCCAGACGTCGACTCGCTCGAATTCTTTGCCGCAGGCCTCTCCATGGTCCTCCACCCTCACAACCCTAACGCACCTACCGTCCACCTGAATTACCGATATTTCGAGACCGCTGACGAGTTTGGCAACACCAATGCATGGTGGTATGGCGGTGGCTGCGACCTCACACCTTCCTACCTGTACGACGAAGATGCAATCCACTTCCATGGCGCCATCAAGCAAGCTTGCGACAAGCATGACAAAGCCTACTACCCGCGCTTCAAGAAGTGGTGCGACGAATACTTCAGCAACAAGCACCGCGGCGAGACCCGAGGTGTAGGCGGTATCTTCTTCGACGACTTAGATGAGACAGAAAAGGACCAGGAACAGCTCTTCTCCTTTGTGCACGACTGCTTATCCGCCTTCCTGCCTTCTTACCTACCAATCATCAATCGCCGAAAGGACATGCCATACACAGACCATATGAAGCAGTGGCAGCAGATCCGCAGGGGACGATATGTAGAGTTCAACCTGGTCCACGACCGCGGCACTGCCTTTGGATTGAATACACCCGGTGCGCGCGTAGAGAGCATTCTGATGAGCTTGCCTCTTACTGCGAGATGGCAGTACATGCATGCACCTGAAAAGGGCAGCAGAGAAGAGCGCCTTGTCGATGTGTTGAAGAAGCCGAAAGACTGGGTGTGAAATCAATGCATATAGACTGGCATAATAAACGTGTAGAATAGAAGCGCACATTTGCCAACTAAAAGAAAAATAGGGCATCTGATTTGCCATGTGTCGAGAACCCACAAAGCCTAGAAACGCCTCGGTTCTCGCTTTTGCAACATTGGTGTGCAGCAACTACATGTCCTGCAAAACGAGCATATATATATATATATGGCGCCTATAAAAACATGAGTTTATTGTCCACTAGTCTTGGAAAACGCGAGCCCAAAGAGGTAATATACAATTACATCCATTAGTTATTTGTTTTTATGAATTTTGACCTAACATACACCCGTGGCGAATACCGCCATCGTCATCACCATCCATCCATCCATCCATCCATCCATAGTATATACACGCTCATCCCTGAACTTACACGCACGCCATATATGCATCATTGTAAAATATCCGTCAACATAATACATTCCCAGATAGGTTGGTTCCGCATTAACCCCTAGCATCATGTCTCCAGCCAGGAAGTCCCCTCAATCTATTTTCAAACCCAGCTAGACCCCCGCCAACACCACCTTCTCCGCCACCAAAGCCACTGGGACTAGCAAACGCGCTGCGTCCATGACTGCTACCGCCGTTTAGCAGCTTCTCAAACTGTTCGATACTAACTATAGCTCGCTGCTTGACGTCAAGATCCATGTCGCGACCCAATTGCTTTGCGCCTTCTTCAAAGCCTAGTTGGCGGAGGCTGATTGCACGTTCACGCGTGGCGGCTTCATCCGTGTGGTCTTCTACCCACACGAGATTGTGCAGCATCCATGCACATGCCACACGGACGTCGCGGCGGGGGTGTGCGAAGAGTGGAAGGACGTGTTGCATGAGTGTCGTTTGGGAGATGAGAAGAGATCGATGTTGAGGGCGACCATTGGCCAGGTGTACCAGAATGAAGACGGTTGCCAATATGAGTTCGGTGGCAGGATACGCGGCCCAATTTGGCTGACTGGGATTGTTCGTCGACGAGGTGAAGGGGTTGCGGTGGCTATTGCTTGGCCAGTAACTTGGTGTGCCAGGACTGGCTTGTGCTTGTGATGATGAGGCTGAAAAGGAACTCTTCGGTCGGATCTTAGCATCAAGTATCTCGAAGAATCGACCATGTCCAAAAGTTTTGAGCAGGTGGTCGATCATCTCGCCGGAAGCCTTGTCCTCAGACACAAAATTGCGAATGAAGTCAAGAGCTTGCTCTTGTATGCGGATATCGTCACGCTCGCCATTCAGGCGATGGTCTTGTTCGTCGTTCCTGATCTGCTGTAGCCGGACTCGGATGTTGGTGGCGCTTGTGTATCGAGATCCGACACGCTGATGCCGACGTATAGACGGTATACTTTCGGTCATTGCATCATCATCCTCAGAAGAAGAAGAATGCTCATCATCCACATCCATATGAGGCTCATCGACTGCATTGAGGATGTCAACTTGCTCTCCTGCTGCGTTTGGTGTGCCCATAGCAGGCTTAGATGGTTCCCCATTCAGCACTTGTACCAGCCAGCCTACTCCAAGTTCCTCTAGACATTGTATCTTCATGGCATGAGGCAGTCCAAGGCACAGATGTTTCAGAGCCCAGAGACTGCCAAAGCGGAGGTCGAAGTTGGCCGACTGACACTGTTCGCACAGTGTAGCCAGCACCCCGGATTCGAGGATCTCCTGCCCATCGTTAGCTTTGAAACAGCCAAAGGTAGAATTTGACTTACAGTTCGCATGGGTGACACATCCAAGACCAGATTGGTAATGACTTCGGTAGCTGCAATTTGTACCTTGACATTTGGATGTGTCAAGAGTTCGAATATCGGCTGTGCGACGCCATGGTCAATGAGACTCGTCCTAAGGACGCTGACGGACCTGGATAGCGAGCGTATGACCTTGCATGCAGCGATCAGTACAGCGTCAGGATTGCCATACTTTGGTGAGGACGACGCTCCCTGCTCACTGTTTTCATTGTACGGTACCAAGGCCTCTATTATGTGTGTTGCCGCGCCCATCTCGATAACCATCTTTCTCAGCGAATCTTGATCACCTGCCATGGCTGCCAATGCCAACAAAACGCTTTCTCGATATTTGAACGCGTGCAGCACGTCAGGGTTGAGCCCAGCTCGTCCAAGTGTCGATGAGGCGGGGTCAATCATGGGATCTTTGACCTCGTGTGTCACGGGTTTCGGTTGCCAAAGCGGTTTCGATGCCGTCGCTGGTATGTCGAATGACTTCTTCAGAATCTGTATCAGGGTTGGCAAGGTGCGAGCCTGAATAGCCGCGGTCTGGAGCGACTTGTTTCCGGCAACGAGCTCTGCAAGAACAAGAGGTGAGCGCTCCAGCACTATCCGGAGTTGATCTTTGGCAGCCGAACTGAGTGAATTCACTTTCTTCGCTTGCTCTGATGTTGGGCTTGAGTCCTCAATCATTTTCTCGACCAGTGGAATGATTAGGTACGAAAAATGTCTTTCGCGTGTCGCCTTTGATGGATCGTTCAGCGGCCACCGCTCGCCAAACTTTTTGAGCAACGCTAACAACCAACAAGCAGACAGACGTTCCCTAGCTTCACCTCGTCGCGCCACGTATATTAGCCATATGAACATCGGAGATTCGGAGTCGTCTGAGATAATGCTCCTGCTGGATGTTTGCTGCAACGACTCCATGTTTGGAAGCCGGGAATAGCTGTCTCCAGTAACAGACGAGTAAGCACCAAGAGCCGGCCACTGTCTAATGTACGGATCTGACTTGTTTGCCATCGTCTGCACCCGCGGTATCAACTTGTCCCATGAGGCCGCCTGAGAAGTGCTGCTCCCATCAAATGTTGCTGGTGTGCGTTCCTTTTGCCAGCCGAAGAGCTGTTGTATTGACTGCGAATAGAGGAATCGCGCAGTGTAGTAGTGTGAGTCCTTGATAATAGCTGAAATGGCCTCCAAGATATCTGGTAAACAGGCACGAGGGAGCTGCTCATGGCCAGACTGCTTGCCCTCTGTCGTAGGGATGCAATCGTCCCTGGCCGCAATAGCAGCAAGCTTGTCGGCCAGCAGATCTAGTATCCCAGCATCAACCAGTATCCTCTTCTGGCACTCTTCCTGGCATGTCTTCATAATCAACCGTATAGCCGATCCTATTTGCTGATTGGCCTTCATCGTACCTGCTGCTTGTGCTAATATCTCGGCGAGACTCTCAACGACTGGTCGTGTGTATATCGACTCGCTGACGGCTGAGGCGAGGGATGATCTCGACGAGTCTGACATGTCAAGCCAGGGTTTTTCTTGGGCAACGGCATCGACGACCTGATTGAGGGTTTTGAGGGTCGTAGTGACAAGCTTCGAGGGTATCTCGCTAGGCCGCAGTGCTTCGAGTAAAGGAGGGAGTACATTGCCTGCCAGTAGGGGCGCGATAAACGCTGGGCCGTCTGTAGGTATCTTATATCAGTCAAGGCGGTCCCGCACAGCATCTTTCGCATTGCGCGCTCACCATTCGCGAGACTACCAACGACGAGTGTGGCCTGGAACCGCAATTCGTCCTCGGTAGTCCACTCCTCCAGCCCGCTCCGTGCCGAACCGAAGAGGCCCGAGCTACTTCCGTTTGTCACATTTTTCCTCCTCTTCCCACCCTTTCTGGTTTCGGTGTGCAGTAGGCCAGCGAGTGGTTTCACAATGCCGTGTGTGACTGCCAGCTCTTTCCTCTGCTCATGCCCAACAATCTCGTTCTTCAGGTTCTGTAGCGCCGTGACCTGGGCCTCGGGCGTACCGGGGTTCGAGAGGTCGCTAAGGGTTGAAGGGATCGTTGAGCGGCCCATGGCGTCGACAGGGAAAGCGAGCGGGTGATTGGTAACGGGAGGGGGCTACAATCGACTGGCTCAGAGTGATAGTCGTCGTGCAGTCGCATACGAAGATGTTCAGTCTTGGTCACACGGGTGTGTGTCAATGACGGGAGACAACAATGAAGCCTTCCCTGGGGAACAGCAGTTTCAAGGCCGAAGTATGGCGAAGGAGAAGGCGCAATAGGGGGTTTTGTATCATTGCCTGCACGTCATCTAGGCGATAAGCTTCGAGTGCTTCTCGGATGGGATGAGAAGTTTGCAAGGTTACTCAGGCTGCATTGCGCGGCGTTGCAGTACGTGACTGTGGGTGAGGTTTGATTGACATGGAGATAACCACGCTTCATTCGGGTCCGCGCCAACGTCAGAGCAGCCGCGATAAGCCTTATCAGCACGTGACCAGTACGTCACGCATGAACATCGAACCAAGATGCCGGCCAGTATAATGAGCATTCCCTCGCTTTGTAGAGAGAAAACGCGTACACTCATAATCATTGACTCCGTTATCCTTCCTATAGGTATCGTTACAGTCGTAAATGGCGGTCCATGCCCACGTGCCCATCGTTTCTTCCGAAGCAGTCCCCGCCCACTTCCGGTACCCAAGACAAAACGAAACATGGATGCCAGTCATAGGGGAGCACCGAAGCCAACCCCAGATCAGCTGTAAATGCATGCCAAAACACCAATGTAGAGAGTTCTGAGCTTGTCCAATTGCCTTCAGTTCCCCATCCGTCCCTATTGCTAAAACTCATCAAGGATACCCATATCGTCGGTATCGTTCTCTTTAACAATACCTCCCTCGGTGAGGATGACTACCGAAACACAGGCTGCATATGCCTCTCGGATGGCGCAAGCCATGCACGTCTCTTTTATGTTTGCTACAATAGCACTATGCCCATGATGCGCACACCAAGCTCTTGCAAAAACCTCATTGTCGCTAACACCGAGCGCCTCAATGACCAACACGTTTATAACTTGCTCGTGTGCACTCTTCTGCTCGTTTGTAAGCGCCAAGGCCTTCTTGCCTGGAGAAGACTTCGAAGAGGTGGGCCGTGGCGTGCGGCCTGATTGAAGACCCCAGTCTTGGATGTCTACGAGGCCTTCGTCAATCTTGATTGCTTTGTATGAGAAGTCGTAGAATAAAACTGGTACCGTCAGTTTCAATATCATATCCTCGAGATTTTCCGCTACCTACCGTGAGGGCCTTGATGACATGGGAAGGCATTAATGAAATTGACGTCGTATCGCAGTTTCATCGGCCAACTTTCACCGCCACATGCGAAAGAGATTGCCGCGTCAAAGACCATTGGGGGGCCAGCAACATGTCTGTTCCCTTCTGGTCGCTCCTTGATAGGTATAAAGCGAAGCTTCTCCATCCGTATCAGGTCCGTAACATCTTCCGTATCCGGCATGGGTACTTCGTAGTCCTCAATTGGATAGCTGTTCTCCATCGTTCCCAGGGGGTTGGTACGCACATCCATGGTTTCAACATCCATCGAGGCGAGTATGGGATCCGGAGACTCGTGTTGCCTTACCTTTACACATTCTGTCCGCTTGAGATCTGGTGTGTAGATGCATGGCCCAACCCAGCCTGCAATTTGCTTAACACCGCGTGCAGCCCCCAAAACCTTGCCAACAATGCATTGAGATGACCAGTACGTGTTTGCTCGATACTGAAAACCGGACGCTTGATGCATGTGTGTCAGATACCTGAGCGCCTCGCCAGTATCCTGATCGCAATCGATCAAGCTGTTCATGATGAGCCATGGTAGTGTCCGGCCTGGCAAGACAATACCCGAAAACCAAGACATGGCATCCGCGGACCTGTCTTCGACGGCTTTTTCATTCGGATCCTGTTCTTCCAAGATGTATTCAATCTCTTCCATGTTGGGCCATTTCAGCGTCGACGCGAAGATCCTCAAAGCCTCTATTTGCCTGTTCTTGCTCTTCAAATCGAAGCTGAAAGTGCTTTGAGTAGATGAAGTCCGTGTCTTCGTGATCTCCATGTTCTCAAGCCATCGCTGTGCGACAGCAAGGTCCCATGTGATTATGGCGGGAAGCTGCGTGATTAGCTTTCGCTTGGACTTGTCCGTGTGATGCTTAGAGTGAATGCGGAGGTAAAGCTCCACAGACAGCAGCAACTGATGGAAAAAATCTTGCTTCTTACGCGGATCGGGCGCATCGAAAAACTTTGCTACAACCTGATTCTTCGGATGCGAGAAGTCTATCCATTGCGGATTGCTCAAAACGGTAATAAGGTCTGTGATCTGCTGGTCGATCCGAATATGGCGGTGCTCTTCATCAAACCGTTCTGGGTCTTCGATAAGCGTGTTGTACAAGTAGCGATACAATTCCTCGGGGTCCTATCGAACCAAAAGTTAGGGAAATGTACCAAAAGCATTTGCTGCATGACTGTCGACTGACATCTTCATTGAGTCCACTCTCTAGCTTCCGTAGCCTGTCCAGGATTTGTAAGAGCTTGATCTTCCGGGGCTGTACCTCGCTGGCGAACTTCATGGGAGCATGGCTTGTTCCAGATCTACTAACCCAATAATTTAGAGTTGTAGTTCCTGCACTTTTTCCGAACGCGTAGGCCATGCAAGGGTATTCATGAGACAACCATGGGAATTGGCTATCGTATTTGCCTGTCATGTTCAGTGAGATATCCCGGTATGCTTGCTGCTGGAAAGGTGCGCGGTCCGTTCGACTTTGGTGCTCAGCCTCCAGGACGGCATAGAAGCGATTGTATCCTTCTGGTGCATTTGGTATCGCATCTCGATACCCCTTGAACGTAGACGCCCCGGCACAAATGAGATCCTCGGCTTCCGTTGGCTCCAGCTCTCCTTCAGATCTGTATCCTTTTGGTGGCCATCGCCTCGACTTGCGAAAGTCTTCGAGGGGTGCGGGGTGGGAATATGAGCCGGAGCGACGAGACGGGGAGAACTTTTGGTAAGGGACCATGTGAGCTTCTCCTGCGCTAGACAAAGGCCGTACAGGATTCGGCTGCGAGCCATGCCTTGAGATGCGCGTGCGGGAAACTACCGGGTTCGTTCGCGTTCTGGAGCCTTTGCCAAGCTGTAACTGCTGGAAGTCGTCGTGGAGCTGCGGGAAAGGCTCAGGGAAGGCATACGGCAGGGCGCAAGACACTGAAGGTGGCTCTGGGCGTCGCGCCCCCCATTGACTATCATACTGGTGTTTGCTAACATCCAAGCGGGCGTATTCAGAGTTCATCTCTTACGCATAGCACTCTGCTGAGAAGACTACTTCGAACTCTGTGGTGAGTCAGTGGGTTGTCAAGTACTAGACAGTCTAGGCGCATGTCATGAGGCTGTTGGCAAGCCGCCAGGACGCACGGGGTTGCTTTTGGCAATACCGGGAGGTGAAGGCGTAGCAAGCGAGAAACATGGCGAGCGTTGAATGGTGGCGCGCTCTCCAGACAATCACCAACTCACCCTCATAGTACTAAAGTCGGGCTTCTAATGCAGTTTCTAGAGTAAGTCGCATCTGTCGCGGGTTGTAATGGAGATCAGGTCTCGCGGCAAGTGCAGGCACACGACCTCTCAAGTGCGGTTTCGTGACGCGTGGAGAATGTAGTGGGGGTGGGGAATAGAGGAGAGACGGTTTCAAGTCAAGCTCAGATGTTAGGTCAGGGTCACTAAGCCGATGTCGTTGACGGAGGTCGCGCATATCGTTCTTCGACCCTTCCCATGTGCCTTGACATCTGTGTATATGTCCGCCGTCGCAGCGGGGTCGTTTGATAGCATGACGAGATGCCCATAGAAGGTGGAGTGCTAGCCTCACTATTTCGGAAACAGAGCGGTCTATGACTAGGGTATGTTTCCGGAAACATCTTACTCGTCCACGTTACTCACGGGATACCTTTAGCGGCTCCCCTCGCTAAGAGCCCTACACACGACAACAGCTGCAGGCAGTTCGATCCAAAGAGGATTTATTCCACTACTGATGCTATCTAACCAATAGAATCGCTGTCCAATTCCATCGCACATGGCGTGCATTCATGCTATTATATATACCATAGACCAACAGATTGTTGCCAGACCAGCGATGCTGCAAATGCAACCCTTTACTAATCTTGAGGGCCCAAGTCCACCGGAAGCATACCAAGGACTGTTAGCGGCAACCGTAAGTATGCTGCAAAGAACAACTGTGACGGGGACGTACAGAGGCCATTTGTCGTCGTTCGCACCGTCAACGTGAGCCCGCGACGGGTGCGGCGAGGTATCCCTGCAGCTTCAGAAGGTTGCTCGTTGGTCGACACATGCTCTGCCAGTCGTCTTACTGCCGAGTCATGTTGCCAGCTCATCGCTCTACCAGTCCGTCTTTCAGACTCCCATACAGAAGTGACCACGACATGGTTGTAGTCGCGAACAGATAAGGTAGCCCGTGAATGCAAGGGCGCCAATTCGCGGTAATGATACGAATTCCAAAAGCACGCGTTGCTAGACAGCATGCAGATGGCTTCGTAGCGGAACTACGGGTCGTAGGAAATGGTCCTCTGGCAGTCATGTGCATAATCATTATATACCTGATTCGTTTGTGTGGATTCCGGTCGCTGACCCGTTAGGTGCGGCAGGCGTCTGGTTTGAGATGTTGGCTGCTGGTCCCGCTTCGGGCTCTTTCTCTATCGTGTACCCAGCCCCTCGGTCGACCAAGCCTTTGTAATAGTCTACAAGTACTTCGGGTTTTGGCACTATCCGCCATTCTAGCTTTCTCAGGAACTCGAGTTCCAACAGCGCCAATTCACGGACACTGACACCACCAACTCTCGCATACAGGCTATTGGTCCAGAAGCTATCACTAAGGCCCTTGGCCGCCACTGTTGCGGCTGTTATGAGGAACCGATGTACAGTCAGGCTGCTGATTGTGAAGGCGGGGTACATGGCGCACAGCTTGTCGACGTAGAAGACCATGGAGAGGAGGATGGGCGGGGAGAGCGTGGCGTGCACGATGAGACGAGAGAGGTAGTCGCGAACGGAGATGCCAGGTGGGGCTCTGTGAAGCGTGATGGTCAGTAAGTGCTCGGGCAATTGGGCCTAAACAGTTACACACCTTGAATGAAATCTAGTAAGAGTACCGTCCCGCAGCGGATAGCCGTCGTTCAGGCGGACCAACTCCATGAGCATGTCGGAGATGAGCACGCCAAGGTCCTTCACGTCGCACGTCTCGTATTGGAGAGGCATGACTTTAACGTTCGGCTCCTGTGGCCGAGCTCTCTTAGCAGGCGAGGCTGGCAAGACGGTGCTGGCGTCTGTAGGGACAGAGTCCGATTCTACCATCGGATACACACTTTCCCGTGACGTCGATCGAGCCTGAGACACTGCATTCTGTGCGGGCGCAGCAGGCTGCGGAGGGGCCCGCAACTGAGGCTCTGGGGGCTCCGTGACAGCAGGCGCGGCGGAGGCAGTCCCCCGCGGTATCAGCGCAATTGCAGGTGCGCTCAGAGGATCCTCGGCCGTCGTATCTGCGGCGCTGTCGAGGTGGGCGCTGACGGCTGTCGGGGTGTTGGTGCGGCTATCGGTGGCGGCGGGCTGGGAGCGGTAGGTGGGGGGAAAGCCAGGCGGGGTGTACTGGGTGCCGTGGTCGATGTAGCTTCTCTTGCGACCCTGGGGCGAGGGCACGAATGAGGGCACTGGGGAAGGCGCCGAGAAAGCTGGCTTTGGAGTAGGCGGCGCGTCAAATCGCCGTGCAGCTGCCGTGGTTACGGCAAAGCGAGGCGAGGGGGCGCTGGAGGATGCCGGCGTGTGTCTTGAGGCATGGTACGGGCGATGGCTAGGCGGGTGGAAGGTCGTGCTCGGCGAGGGAGGTTGCGATATGGTGGGCGAGGACGTGATCATGTCGAGTGCCGGTAGCGGTTCCTAGGGTGGAGGTAGATGACAGGATCGGGAAACCGCAGTGCGCATCATAGTCCAGCCCTAGACTTCACGGTATTTTCGGCGCAAACGTGGAGAAGAAGGGACCCATTCAAGGCCGGCGCGGAAGAGGCTTCATCAGGCGTGCGTCGAGGGCAGCGATGCCGCTCTTCCTTGTGAGTTGGGCTTGGCTGGCCTCCAGACGGTAGCAGCGCCGCCCACACCACGTGTGACGTCTGGGGACTACAGTAGGCTGCTCTGCAAACTCGCCGCAGCCGTCGCTTGACAAAGCGACTGCAGCTCAATGGCTCTGAGTTGGCTATGCTGCAAAAGAATGAGTAATTCTCACCGCATTTCTTACACGCCTTTGCGCCCAACACCGGCTGCTCTGCCACTGCCCAATGACACAAGCCTAAGTCCTACACATGGAGGAAAGATCTCCAGGCCAAAATTTCCGGAAGATGACGACACATCGTTAGCTTCTGCTCCCACTAGCTCGCATTGTGGACTGGAGAATTTGCTTCGTGCGAAAGCTGCATCGGCGTCGGACAAGACCAGCCCCGGTGACTCCCAGGTGTTGTCAAATGCCTCTGGTGGATGATATGCAGCTACATGACGATGCAGCCTCTATACGTCTTCGCATGTCTTTGCACTGCATGATTCCATGGCATACCACAGCCTTGAAAAGCAAGACTGTCTAAAGATGCAAAGACATCTACCATCTGTGGGCTGACCACGACTCGCTCCGCACAACCTCACACTGATGACGTTAAGCCTCATATTAGCTAATCTGCAGCACCGTCGTTATCTACAATCCCAGTACAAACCAAGACGCTAAGCCGCAAACAGCCGGGGCACGTTCGACAATGCCCCAACATCACTCGACAGAACTCAAACACCGGAGGCATACACTGAGCAGGGTAACTACAGAGGAAGGCCCGGCGCAATCTGTGGTACTCGTGGCAATAAAAACATGTCCTCTGCTTCTCTGCGTCGGGACTGGTCGGTCTACTTGCCGCATGTTCCGTAGCAGCGCAAAGAACTGGGCGGGGTGCCAGCCCTAGTCTCTCGTCAATGCGACTATCTCTCAAGACTAGTGCAGTGTCTGCTCTTCTCTACACAGCCTTGGAATAGTCTCTTGCAAGCTAGGATCTGGCGTGAGTCAATGGTCCTTTGCTATCGTTTCTTCTCTGTCTGAAAGATTGCGGGGCTCCATGGGTGGGAGTCATGTCAAGGTTCTACTACCTAATAACACAAGTGGCAGACATACCTCGACTCGTTGACCCGACCTTGCTACGACAGCACTGGCCCACTGTATCTCCACGATCGCCACAAAAGGCAGCCTGCAAGCAAATCCTCAGAAAAATATATTGCTACCTGATGAGCGAAACCCAGCTATCTATCGTCAACCCCCAAATCATGGTATCTAACAATGATGCAAAGTAAAAACAAAAACCTCCGCCATATCCCAAACTCACTCATTTCTCCCCCCTGTTACGGCCATGGGCCTCTAGCTCGGCTGAGAAGAATTGTTGCTCAAGTGGTGGACTGTGAAGTTCTGCTACAGGAGGCTGAGCATGCATATGTGCATACTTCATCTGTTCGATCCTAGACAAAGGTCAATATCATTCTCGAGTCCCAAGCTCGGTTATAACCTACTGTTGCTGGCTCATCTCACTAACGCTACTCAGCATGCTCAAATGACCATGTTGAGTCGTTGGACTCGTCCATCCATTCGGATGCTGTTCTCCAAGAGGCGGCGAACCATATCCATAGTCGGCCTGGCGGCCTGGCGGTGGCGTGGCATATCCAGGGGATGATGCTTGGAAGCCAGGCGACGCAAGTCCTCCCTGACCATGACTCGATCCATCGCCGTATTGTTGGCTCATAGGCGGATCGGGGTTGTTCGCAACATCTTGTCGCTTGATAACTTCCTTGAGGGTCTTGGAACGACCGACGAAAAAGAAGAGGGCGGCACAGATGGCTAGGAAAGCGACACCACCGACGACTATGCCGGCTATGGCACCCGCAGAAAGCGAGTCGTTTCCATCGTCAACACCACTCTCTACAGATGCTTCAGTCGACGTAGGCGCGCTAGAAAGTGTTGATGAAGCCTCGGCGGGTATTGGCTCACCAGGCGCCACTTGAAAGTCTGCTACGGCAGCAGCGTGTACTTGTGAAGCGAGCGTCTGCGTAGAGTTCGGGTTGATAGCGCCGACCATGTGCTCGCCTATACATGACTTTGGTGCCGCGCAGTAGAAGAAGATGGGTTCTGTAGAGTTGATTGTGATGTTGAAGTAGGTAATCTATATGGTCGTTAGTATACCCTTATTACCCTGGCAGGTCTGGGAGAGGCAAACCTGGCTCGTATCATTGACCCATTGTGTTTCAGACCAAAAGCCAACCTTATCTTTCCCTGTGTACTCGTAAGGCACGCATGCTGATCCGTATTCCGCCCTCGCAACAGAGTGATCTGGTGGGTAGAACTCCCAACTCACAATGTCGCCGACTGATACATTGTGAATCTCCTGTGGGGTAAATTTGAATCCGCCCGCCCCGGCCTTGATGAGGTGAACTTTTGGCTCGCTTGAGGATGCAGGCGTTGAAGATGAAATCGATCGGGAGGCCGTTTGGGTTGATGATGAAATTGATCGGGAGGCCGTTTGGGTTGATGACTCCGTTGTGACGGGATCGACTTCTGATGTGACTGAGACAACTTCTGAGAAAATCACTTGTGCCAAAACTTGGGTGGAAAGGAGTTGAACTGCAATGATCGCCAGCCTCGCGGTCCAAGTGGGCTTCATTGTGAACAATTATACGATGGCAAAGGTATGCAGGATTTGGTCTCAAGCCTGGGACTGTGGTACAATGCTCACCCCCGTTAATGAGCAATCCTGGTCTTTGGTAAGAAAGCAATCTATCTCGAGGAGAGCATCATACAAAAGAAGACGCAAAAAGGAAACAGAGCGAAAGTAGTATACACGGCTGAGCTCAACCTTAAGGCAAGATCCGGCCCATCTTACCCAAACCCCATCATGCCAATTTCAGCCCCTACAGCTGCCCTTCGGCTAGCAAGGGTGGCATAGGCCAACTCCATGTGGTCAGCATTGTAAGCAGTTAAGGCGTACTGTAGCCAGCAGCTGTCAGCAGGGAACAGAAAGGAGGTCTGGATTGAGGTTGAATGAATGCGACAGTGGGCGAGGCTGTCGTGAAGTGATGCACTACTTCCGTGCCGCCTCCCTTTTCCAATGTGCGACTCATCCAAATACTGACGATCTCTCTCATTGTTCGAGTGCAACAGTCGTGGAAACATGGCGTGAGGAAGTTCGGTATTTCACGAGCGCGTAGCGGCGCTGCATCATGGGGTCGAGCTGCTATGCCGTCTAGATCATCGCGACGCGCGAGCTGGCATATGGATGGGGCGGGGCTGGCTTGTCATCAGGGAATGAGCGTCGAGAGATCTGAGCCGCCAAACCAGAGTGAACTTAGTACCGTATGGAAACCCGGCACAGGAAGCAGGCCTATCATCGTGGCGCATTGGCGCACTGAGCTCAGCATGCTGTTCTAGGATAAAGGTGCGATGCATGTGCGCCGTGATGGTTGTGATGATGGGTGGAAGAACACGCGAGAGCGGGGAGGGTAACGTGCCCGTGCGCGAG
>LR132198.1:0-43393 GCA_900634815.1 Paradendryphiella salina | reverse complement strand
GGTGGAGGTGGTGGTACCGTTGTTGACGGGGCGGGTAGGGGCGAGAGTGGGGAGAGCAACAGAGCTGGTTCCAGCGACAACGGCCGAGGCGGACGAAACAGCAGCGACCGAGGAAATGGCTACGGGGGTGGATGTGGGAGTAGCGGCAGCTGAGGTAGGAGCGGCGACGGTCGAGTTGGTAGCGGCAGGAGGGGCGGCACCACCGGCACCACCGCAGGTAGCCATTTCACCACCAGGGGCAGAGTAGGTGGTGGGGTCGAAGCCGCTGTAGACATCGGGAATGTAGATGTTCTTGTCCTCGGCGTCGTAAGCGCCGGGGAGCTCAATGGTAGGTGTGCATGACCCCTCGCTGCCGGTGCCAGTGATCTTGAGTTGAGCACAGCCAATGTAAAACTGAGCACCGCCAACGGTTTGAGCTCCGTGAAGCGCGAGCATCTCCGAACGGAGCAAGTACTCGCCACTGGCAAGGCCAGTAGGCAGAGAAAATTCGCGCGTCATGTTGTCAGCTCCCATGATCTCGTTGGCCCACTTTCCATCGACGTAGTCCAACTCGTCAATCTTGAACCATCTGGCACCGATACCAGTGGCCTGGGAAGCATCGTCGACGGGTCCGTAAAGCATGTGCGTGATAGGGCCTGGGTGACCAGATTGGTCCCACTGCACCTTGATTGTGTCACCCTCGTTGGCCTCGACCGTCTCAACGCCGGAGGGGACCTTGGCGCCGTTGACATTGCAGACAATGTCGTCGCTGGTCACATCGGTGACGGGGCTGTTGGAGGGTGGCATCCGGATCCCGACCTGGTAGCCGGGAGTGACATTGTTGATCCAGAGCTGGTGGAGGTTCTGGTGAGCCGAGACGGCAGAGAGAAGAACGTTGGTGAAGACGGCCTTGGTAAACATCTTGAAGTTTGCGGATTTGTGTTGGGTATACTATGTACAGTGCTTGATATTGCTAGTGATGCCTGATCACCAGGTGAACGTAAAGTAGGGAACGAATGTGGTGGAAAGCCCGAATGAATGTGTATTAAGAAAGGACTGGCCCATTGGAATGGTCAAGAGTCGAGTCGAGTCGAGATGGCGGTCCAGCGCTTTTAACCCTCAGTGCAAGTCTCTTCCGCTTCATCTAGGCGTCTGAACAAGACGAAATGTTTCCGAACTCGCTAGAATAGGTTAGCGAAGCCGTTTCACGCACTCCACCGCCCTTGTTTCAAAACGAATGGGACGAGCGGTTTCTGGAGCGACTCGCCATGAACATGCAGATTTCGGCATCATGGCGACCGAGCCTCGTATGCGTATTACTCAAAATCAAGGCAAGGCGGAAGAATTTCAGGAGAAAATTCCGCATCGGAACCGGCGACAGATAGAGACTCATACCGAGGGAGGCCTGCATGTCCGTCCCCCATCGACTTTGTTCGTTTTGAACGCATATTTGCAATCTATATCCTTTGATGAGGCTGCACTGCATGACGCGCTGTGCAGGCGCCTAGGGTGGGGCAACATGGAACAAAAAAGTTTCCTCAAGGAATCCTTGTGATGGTTACGAAACCCGTAGGCACCAATACGATGCGACTCCCTACATCGGTAGATACTCTGCCCAGATCATTGCCTATGTCGGGTGTCCCATCGTTGCCGGCAGGTTGAGACTGCGTCGGGCTTGGTACTTGCACAAAGGAAGTCACAGTGCCCGTCGGGGCGGCAAAGGATCTTGTGGGCACTGAGACAACCCCCTGGACTAACTCCCCATTGATGTAGATGTTGATCGCTAGTACAATAGGCCTCGATGGTACTGGCCGGACCTTTGACAAAAACCGTGCACCAAGCAAGATTGATGTATACCATGCAGTTATGAGGAAGAAGATTATGAACAGCACCCAAGGCACAATGGTGCGTTCTCGAGGCATCCGACTCCGTGCAGGAAGTGTCGTTGAAAGCTCTGGCCCAGTAGGCCTTGCGAAATGGGGGTGATATGAGTCCTGGTAGTCTGGTTTGACTTGAGCCTCTTCTCCGGTGTCCAGCGGTATCTTATCGCGTGGTTGAGGCGTTGGCGTAGTTGGTTCGTGCTTCATGGATTGATGGTATGGGTTGTTGAATACATGGCTCTTGGAGGTTGTAGTGAAGTCGGCGTGTTGAGGCACAATCGCCACATCTTGCGAATAGAAGGTAGAACTGTATATCGGAGCAGGCGACAATATGTCTTCCAATTCAATCGACGTCATGTCTATCGATGGTGCTCGCTTTTGGGCCATCGAGTTGGGGGCCGTCATAATAGAAGAGATGGCAAATGCAGTTGGAGAGAAGACCAACCTCTCGGATTGTGTTATTGGGGGAAAAGAAATTAGATCAGGAAGGCGAGAATTGCCTATCTTTGTACGTGTGATCAAGACAAAGCCACCCACTATATCTAGAGGAATAGCGTGGCGTATTCGGATAAAGACGTGATGGATCAGTCCAAAGACGGTGGGAAAATGTTAGTTCCATTACAACCATTTGCTCCGAATGTCCCTCTCCGTCAGTGTCAAGCATGTTTCTGTTGGTGTAGTGGTGAGGAGGGGAGACGTTGGAAGCTGACAGGTTTAGAAAGTGCGGCTGTAAGCACAAAGGATTGGCCCGCTGGCGTTTTCCACTGCTACAGGGTCTAGACGCGGGGTCCTCGACTGGCTTACGGGCCACGAAACTCGGTGTTGGTAGAATGTACGAGCATCTCAGCATTTGATAACTCTCTATAACCGCAGGCAAATACAAAGGTGACGGATGTAGTATCTAAGCTCTTTTAGTACATGCTTACGGGTATCATGACAAAACTCCCCAACGCCTGACTATAGTGTCTACAAGATACAGTTATTGCTAGCAGGCCTAATCAGACCTTTGTTTTGCCCTTCCCAGTTCCAGTGCCAGCCGGCCTTCCTCGTTTTTTTCCAGCCGGAGCTGGCTGTGCGCGAGCTACTGGTTGTCCGTCTGCCCGTCTCCCTTCGGCTGCTCGTATATCCTTTAGCTCCTTTTCAAGCATGGCTTGCAGCTGCTCATTCCGTCTTCCGAGGAGAAGAACGTCGTCAGGATTGATGGTTTTGCGGCCAGCATGCTTGGAGAAGACTTCTAGATCTCGGGCGGTGTTTGCTGGGACTGGGTCAGCAATGGGATAGTATTGCGATGAGGAAGCCATGATTCGGGACACACCAATCTGAGTATACACTAGCTCAGTAAGGGCACCGATGAATTGTGGTGTCGCATTCAGGTCGCTCTCTAGGGACTTGTCATCGACAAACTGGCCGACCGAGTACCAGAGCGCTGACTTGAGCCGCTATGAAATTGTCAACATATACGTAGCCGGTGATATATAGATATCCATCTAACCTCTTCGCGCTCAGCTGCAGCATCAGTAGATGCCATTTGCGAGCGTGGATAGATTTGGTGCTATGGCAATGCGTGCAATGCGACAGGATGACGCGACGCGTCAAGTGCGGCAGCCGGGTTGATAGCGGGGCCTCGGCTGGGGATACCGGTAGTCACCGCCCACATTTCTGCCGCTTTACTGGTCTGGTCCACGCTTGAGTGATTTATTGTCGCGCAATAACTTCTTGACGATAAAAGTCTCTGCATGCCTTCGATTCCTCTCACGACTTACGCATTCTACGCAATCCTGCAAACCACCTACCGGCGCATTCCTGTGTACACTACCCAGCAACCACAATCAAGCCTTCGGTCGCAAAACATCCTACAGCACCCGCATCGCGTCCCAGTACACACCTCCAAACCAAAACATGGACTACATACTCGATAATGTCGGCGAGTGGAAGGACCGTTTCATCAACAACTCGATCAAGTCCTGGGAGGAAATGTCTGCCCAACGTTGGGTCCGCATCGTCGCCATCGTAGGCGCATACCTGCTCATTCGTCCATATCTTCTCAGCGCGGCCGCGAAGAAGCAGAAAGCACAGCTCGACAAAGAAGCCGAGGAACTGGGTCTAGGCAAGAGCGATGCGCCCGACGCAAATGACTTCCGGGGCAAGGGTGTCAGGGTGACCAAGGGTGAAGCGAAGAAGAAAGAGTAGGATTCGCACGCACGTACAGAGAGATATCACAATAGTGGACTTTAATAACACGGCGGAGCTGGTCAACAGTGTAAGATAGAGACAGCATGGATTAGACGATTAGAAGCGCACGGGCTGCATCCGATGGCGTTCTATATCTTCAGCTTTGGGAATACACGAAGCCCTTGGGTTTATGCGCAACATGGGTGGGCCTCGAAAAATGTAACCCCATAAATACGTTCTATTTTTTTTGGTTCCAGGTCGATTGGGCACCCCATTCACGGATGATAGAATCGTATTTCAGGGGACCATGGCAACCATGGCCAAGTATTGCGTGAGAATGCCTCTAAGCACACAGATTGTAATAGTTGTACTAACTTTCCATTCATCTCATCACCGTTGTGTCAAATAGCTGGACGCTTTCGCTCTATTGTTGGTCGATTGACCGTCATCACCGAGGTTCTCGGATTCACTTGCATTCGACACATATTAACACAATGTACCCAGGACTTAACGATACGGCCTATCTCATTCACTATCAGGGTGACGCCGATTTTCAGAAAAAGAATACACTACGATTCCATATCCTCGACATGCGTTCGCTGTCTAGCACAGTGTCTTCACATTTCCCCCGTTTGGCAGGACCAACCGCCCTTCGTTTGCTACCAACACGCTCCTCATACGACTTTTAGAAAAAAAAACCCCCACTTCACGTCCGGCAGGCTTATAACTTGAACATATAATCACTAACCATGCCTTTCTGGTCCCACGGTACACATTCCCAATGCCCACCAACGACGAGTACCGCAAAGAAGTCCAGGATAAAGTTCAGAATATTCTCTCCGAACAGCACGAGAAGAGTATCCCGAAGCTTGTTATTGTGGTCGAGGCTGTGAAGCTTTACCAGGGTTACAAGGAGAAAAAGAGGAAAGAAGACAAGAAGGGGAACGGCGAACGGCGACGTAGGAGGGGAGAGGGTATGGGTAAGATCGAGAATAATAGGCATCGTCGGCACCATAACCATAGGCATAGTAAGAGAGATGATGGGCCAAGAGACAAACCATCAAGATCTTGTCGACGAGAGATAAAACATAATATTCGTAATCCAGTCACCAAAGGCATATCGCAAAATAACAATCAATACCAAATGAGCGGAGGCACGGGCCCAGCCAAAACAGTGCATGATGACCATGTAGACTCCAACACGAAAACGCTTAGGAAACAAGGTCATCCAGCAAGCGGTGCAAGTGGGTATCAAACCTCATGGCGGGATCTAAGTCGCCAATCTCGCTCTCCATCGCAATCTCAGCGACGCCAGAAAAATACCGATTCTGGTAGAAGAGCACAGACGATTCATCGGTCCGCCCCGAAGCCATCACGAGATCATTCCAGAGCACGATCTCGGTCTCGCCAGCGTAGAAAGAGTCCCGATCCAGGGCGAAAGAGAGCCCCAACACCATACCATTCTCATCATCGCGACATAAAAGAACGATCGAGGTCTCGCCAGCGATCTCTTTCCCGTCAGCGGAAATCGGATACGCGGCCTAGATGGATAGGCAAGTCGCGCTTTCCGACGCGGCAACAGAAGGGGCCCGATGGAACTCCATTTGGAAGTTTGCCAAAGTACAAGGCTAAAGCAGGAATCGCCCTTGGCCTTGATGATCACTTCATGAATACGTACAAGCATATCAAAGCCGAGCATGATGGCGGTCATAGGACGAGAGGCTTTATTGAAAAAGCGCTTGATGAAGCAAGGAATAAGAGGACTGATGCGAAAGATGATCAAGGTAAACAAGACGAACAGGAGCGAGAGCGAAAGAGAGGCGACGCACGGAAACTTAGGGCTGTAAAGCCCTAAGCCCGGGAGCGGCACCACCGAGAGCAGAACGAACACCAACGGAGCAATCAGGAGAACAAACCGAAGGGAAGAGACGAGAGGCCAAAGCATGAATAAGATTCATCAGTGCCCAAAATACACGCCCAACCTCCCACATCCATTCAAAGTCCTCGAGGGGAACCATGTACATCTCCTCGAGAACAACAGTCACCAGACCATTTGAGCTCTCCACTTCCATCTGCTCCTGAGCTGCGCCAATCGGGAAGGGCACAGCCAGTAAGAGCAACGGCATCTTATGAACGTGATACCTCGCCACCCGGAGAGCCACATGTGCGAAGTGAAGACGATAGGTCTCAGTCTGGAGCAGCGGCGAGATACTATCAGGATACTTCAGGACCTCCAGTGCCAGACGGTTATGAAGAACTTGATGCAGAACAACAAAAACCGGAAGGCTCTCGGTCACGCAGCCCTGATGATTCTCAACCCCAGGGCGGACCTCACTCTCCCATTGGAGCTCGTTCTTTAGAGGAGATAGGAGCCACATCGGGGGTCTCTTCGCCAATCATGTCACATGCGCTACCACCGGAAGCCCGACTTCCGGCACATACCACAAGAGCGGCACTACTTGAATCTATCCAAAGCGGCAAAAGCTTACGCAAGGTAGCCCCATCACGCCAGAAAGACGAACGTGCCAATTCCCATATAGAAAAGGTGCACTACGAAGAGACAACCCATGGCCACGAAGCAGAAGATCAAGAGCCTGCCCAAGCCAAAGAAGACGACAAGAAAGCCGAGACACACCCGGAGCCCAATAGAGCTTTCCGAAAAAAATTGATGAATGCGCTCGAGGGACTAAGAAGAGACTCTAACGACAGCCAACGAACGGTAGGCTCTAGGACGTCGATGATTGCGAATGCATCGTCGGGGGTGCAGGGTGAAGGTATGCTTTCACGTGGTCTGAGTGGGACATGGTGGGTTGACTGGCTTCAGTGATAGATACCCTCGTACAACGACTTCCGAAATCGGAGAGTGGAGGTGATTCGATTTTCACGGTCACGGCACTTGTTGCACGGCCTGGATTGAGCTTTGATGGCGTGGTGAGGGGACGACAAGGCCGACTTTTGATTGTTATTTCAGATCAGTGTAGTTGCCCAAGTAGTAGGGAGATTGAGCGGTGTAGTGAACAAGATTATGGCGCAGGGACTAATTTCGTCCATCGTACGACTCATGGTATTCATATAAATACACGAAACTTGGAAAAGTACGAAGCTGACGTTGGAGCAATGCTTTCGCACTACGAGCTTTATCTGTGCCCAGCAGAGAGACCATAAGCGCGCGTGTACAAACATGCATCAAAATGTTAGGAGCATGGACGCGCACACCAATGGCGAGGGTGAAACGGTTATAAAGAACAGGTGGACGATGCTCAGCTGGCCCATGCTCCATCATTTCGCGGCCAAGCTCTGGACCGCCGCGCGAGGTGATGCCGGGCCCTGCTGTCCGTTTTCATCCCTATTTCCTCATATTACTAGCTTTCTGTCCACTTGTTCGCAACCGGCCGTCATCTTCCAGATTCCCCTATTCTTTTTTTCTTGACTTTTGCCGCTCTTTCGCGCTCTTGGTGTTTACAGTCTTTGCCTCTTGTGACGCGCAGTTGCATACCCCCCACATTTTCCCCTTCCACCGCTCCAATTGGACCCTGTGGCATCATCAGACATAAGACCGACCGAACACAAGCTAGTCCGCGCCCGCCCACAACACCTTGCACCATCCCTCTCTCTCCCCCTCCCTTTTCCATACACACGGCACAATGCGCGTCTCATCCGGTCTCCTCCTCGCCCTCCCGGCGCTCGCTGTCGCCGAGGAGCAGCAGGTTCCCATACTCGATAAGGTCAAGGGTTTCTTCAACAAGGCCACTGCCGCCGTGTCCTCATCTATCTCCGTCTCGGTGCCATCGGCGTCCGTCGACACCGCCACCAGCGAGGTAGCCGCCGAAGTCGCGGAGGCAGTCCAGTACCCTCTTACTCTGGAGAACTGGAAAGAGGTTCTGACGGTCGACCCGACCGCCAGCCCTCCTACCACTCAGAACTGGCTAGTCTTCACCACAGGCGGCAACAACACATGCTTTGGCCTCTGCGGAAACGTAACCAAGGCATGGAACGTACGTAGACTGCGATTACGCCCAGAGGGGAGACGCGATACTAACAAACCCTCAGGCCTCTCTCCCCTTCATGGCCGCCATGCCCAATGCGCCCAACTTCGCATACCTAGACTGCGAGACTGAGGGTGTCCTGTGCAACTCGTGGTCCATCGGCGCACCGTCTCTGTACTACTTCCAGGTTCCCAAGCCCATGGCTGACCAGTCGGCCCCCGTTCCTGTCGCTCGCTACAAGCCATTGAACCGCACTTCGACAACTGCCGAGATTATCAAGAAGCTCATTGTCGACAACGAAATTGAGCAGGTCGAGCCGTACTGGGGCCATTTCCACCCCTTCAACGGCACCATGCAGCAGTACAACCTGGCTGTTCCTTACGGCTATGTTACTTGGGGTTTTTCCAGGATGCCCTCGTGGATGCCCATGATTATCATTTCTTTCCTCAGCAGGTCGGTCATGTAAGTTGATTGGTCGGGGCTGTAAACCGCGGCAGTGCTAACAGTATTGTAGGAGCAAGCGCATGGCCGGACCTACCCCCGCTGAACAGCGTGCCGCCGCCTCACGAGCCCAGTAAATCGACAACCTTCCATCTCCCTGGTGACTTTTGCGCCGCACAGGGAGTCAATTGGAGCTTTGCTTGCGATCCTGTATACCGCCCTTCCGGGTCCGATACGATGTCTATATACCTATCTTGTAATTGGATCTCTTTCTGGAATGAAATGCGCATGTCTCTCACCGGACATGTCGAGATTGTAGAAGATTCGAAAAGTGTCTTGGACAGACTTTGAAATAATGTTGTAGCGAGAACGATATGTAACGGACTCTGCAAAGTTACTCTACATGAAACTTGTTTTTTTTTAATCCAGAATATGACTGTGAAAAAGTTGATTGATTGGCCATCCGAATCTTCGTAATCTGGCGTTTGATGGACGAGTCGAATGCCTGGATGCAACATGTTGTAATTTGAGGAACGGCAGAACAAGGATTGAACAAAGTATTTGATGCATTACACAATCCGATGCTCTGAACAACAAGCGCAAGGGAATTACCATGATATCGATGGGGAATCTACAAGCCTATTTACAACACCGAGAGAGACTAATTTTTCTAGTAGCTCAAACGCGCTGCTGTTCACTGCTAACAACTATAGGCCCTTGGTCCTTTCTCGGCCACTTCTCCGCATCACCCTTCCGTTTGCTGAAGTTGCGATCATTTCCATGATCACGACCCCCGCCTCCGCCGCCTCTTCCGCGCCAGGGTATGCCGCCGCCGCCGCCACCGCCACCACCACTGCCACCACCACGTTTCGACCTCCCATCTTGGCCACCACGACCGCGGCCAACCTGAAATTGTATCCTAGTGAGGGGCTGCTCAACCCAATCGATACCCTTGAGGCCTAAATTGTTCTTTTCCCAGTCACTAAGTTTCCACGCCTGGTACAAGCCCATCAAGCGCTGCTGGTCGATTTCCTCTTTTCCATGGCCAATCGAGCGGGTCAATTTGATGCCACGCAGCTCCGGGACCCAAGCTTTAATGTACTCACCATGTTTGTCGTAGTCGAGGGCCTGCTTGACGGGGTTGAAGACACGGCCCTGGCGGGGGTCGTTGCCGACACCAGCTACGTACTGCCAGTTGCCCCAGTTGCTCGCCGTGTCATAGTCGACAAGGAAGCATTCGTACCATTCTGCACCTACACGCCAATCAATGTTCATGTGTGAAGACAGGAAGGAAGCGACATTTTGCCGCGCGCGGTTCGACGTGTAGCCGGTAACGAAGAGTTCGCGGTTCGAAGCGTCGATGAGACCGACGCCTGTGCGACCCGAGCGGAAGCGCTGAAATGCTTCGAGCGTTTTTGCTGGGTCGTCGCCTGCGCCGCCGGACTTGTTTAGTTGCTTCCATTTCTTGTCGTTCGGGCCGCATTTTTGGCTTTTGGCATCGCGGCTTTGGATGCCGTAGAGACTGAACATTTTGTATCCAAACTTGCGCATGCAGAGGCGCATGTAGTCGCGCCATAGCAATTCGAATCGTACGGCTGCTGTGCCTTCGTTTTCGCCCTTGCCGTAGCCTTGAGCGTTTTCTCCGGGACCTCGCCCTTCTTCAAAGTCAAACATCGCCCAGTGGACCTGCCGTGCTGTAACGTGACCTTGCGCAAGGTAGGCTGATATCTTGGTACTAAAGTCAAGGCCAAGCATGCCGTTTCGCGTGGCCTTGTAAGTGCTCATTGCTCCGGTTGTAACTAGATGGGATATGCGCTCCTGACCTGCAGTTTCGCCTCCGGAGAACGGATGCGCTGATTGTGCGTCGGTCGGCCATTGCGGTGGCATTTTAAGGGTGTATGTTAGGTCCTTCTCCAGCGGCGTGAGCAGCACCTTTTTCAGTTCCTGCAAAGTCGAGGGAATCTCGAAAGGCTCCTTTTGTGGGGGAATGTTTGAAGGTAGCGGCGGGAGTCTTGTCGGGGTGGGTAGAGTATTTCGGGGTCGATCGCGCAGCGGTTCGAAGCCCTTTCGATATGTCGTGTATACATTCGGTAGGTCGGAAATATCGTCGTATGGTAGATCTCGACTATCTTCAGTTAGCAAGCTACCCTGGTTCTACGTCATGGGACAAGATATGGACACAACTTACTCGTCAATGTAGTACTTCTCGTCGTCCCAAATCTTGAAGTCCACTCCGTGCTGTTCTGTGAGTTTCCTCACACTCGCTTCGTCCCTCTTCTCTTCTGGGGCGTCCTCACCCGTGATCCAAACCCCACTGATTTCGCCCTCATTCTCGTGTTTGGCGTACCAGGTCAAAATGTCAGAAACCACATCCGGGACTTTGCCCACACGCATCTCCAAGCCAGAGCCGCATTTAAGCGCCGCAATCCTTTCTTTAAGATTCCAGACTCCGTCAGCAATGAATTTCACTCGGTGAGCACCCGTCCGCCATACTCCCGCGTGTTCGCTGCGCGCCTCAGGATATGGGCATGTAGCCGACGGGGAAGAGAGAAAACCGGACACCTCGATTTGATTGGCCGGAAACACATATACCGGTAGTAGGTGGGTGAAATTTGCGCCGCCGTATTCGGAAGTCAGCGAATCATCACGGTGCCGTCGATCGGAACTCGACGATAATCTCGAATTTGGTCGACTGGTCTGAAGGGACGCAGAGTGGAAGACGGGATTATCTGAGAGGCGAACATCGCGTCGCAGTATATACAGCAGGATGCGAGGGACTTTGTTTGACATAATCGGGTGCTCTTCGCTGAAGGCACTGAAGGCGGTTGACGTGCAAGAGGAACAGACAAATAAGTCGCAAGTGTTGCACAGTGGCCAGGAACAGCTACGTCGTAACATCAAGGTTACGATGCATGAAGGAGCCGTAAATAGAGGGAGTAGGGCAGAAGCATTGCAGTGCCACAGAGCAAAAAGGGATTGAAAGCTTCAGGGCCGATGGGACGTCATGACCCGACGATGGCGACAATGGAGCTTCACACCAAAATTTCTAGGGCGCGAGGCCGCTGGACACTAAAGAGTGCCCTAAATGTCACCTGTCAGCCGTATCAAGGCAGCCCCCACCGCAAGGGGGTGCAGATGGTTGAAACTGAGGAGATCCGGTTCGAGATTGGTGATGCTTGCTGCAGCATCGTAGACCAGGGTTATGACGTGAGGGCCGGTTTAGCGTGCCGCCACGATTCGCTATCCTTGCGCAGGCGTGCTGCAGGGACACAAAACGAGCGACTTGGGGACGGGCCGAGCGTTCGTGGGCTGCGATACACGCAGCGAAGGTCGTGCTGTCATGGAAAGACGGAGCGATCGCGAGACATGCATGCTACGGGCGCGCTATACTGCAGCTGGAATAGCCGCAGTAGAGTTCTAGATGGCTCGGCGCCCAGTGTAGGCAGGGCAGGGGCCACGGATCGTTCATCTTTCCCAACTTTGATCTGATCGAGATATACGTCGATTTGGAGCGGAAATCGTGTGAAAGGTACCACAAGGCACACATGGACGCTAGCCGTATTGGCCGTCGGATATGACATCCGGTGCTTCCAAGCTTGCCACGATGCACTGCAGGCATTCCGTGCTAGCAAATACTCTTTAATGCCATGGTACTCCGCTTGCCTGTTGATTCTGTCGCGTAACGCTGTCGCTGCAAGCGAAGCAACGTGGGGATCTTGATCAGCAGAGTCGACGCTGGTCGCAGTGCGACTTGATACCGGACTTTTTGCCCTTGTGGTACCCAGCGGAGATCTCCGAGGGTTGGATCGCCATCTCTTTGCTGCGACAACAATGGAATGTACCTTGTTGATGGTTGGATACGAGAAAGCTTGGTCGGTGCGGGCTGGGGTACTTGCAACGTGCAGGGGGATATCGGCGATGCCAACAGTAGGGTACCCAACCAATCCTTGTGAGACTACCACGAAATCCAGGACCCTGCCAGCAAACATATGATCTGCTTTCGGGGTCATGAATCTCAATCCCAGACCCGAATGCATCTTTACAAGTCATGTTGCGCATTGTTTTTCACATGTCACGCTTCCTGTATTCACTTCAATCACTCAACCTCATAAGAACCTTCTGCAAAAGCACATGCTCTTCCAACCACGCCTTGAATTCCACAGCATCGACATGTAGACCCGGTCAAACTCTCTAGGGCCTTTTCAAGGCAGTGGATTGTTTTCCACGAACTACCGCTTGTGCGCTGCTGTCAACAACATTCGCCTTGGTCAACGTCAAACCTTGTTCAAATACTGCACGAACAAACGCAATCGCTTCAAATCATCACACATAACAAGCCATTAAGTTTGTGTCATGCTGATTCAAGGTGCACCGTGTGCGTTGATACACACAGTGGCAAAGTCATATGAATCCCCTTTACTCAAATGGCCTGATGTACACAGTTTCTGTGATTAACATTACCAACGCCCTACGAGATAAGCCCTAGTGACGCAATGCAAGCATCCCTGGTCATCCCAACGGCTGGTAGCCGTCCTGCAGATCATCCAACAATTTCTACCAACAATGGGAAGCACAACAGCCGCAAATCCAATTCTCGCCACTAGCACACAGTTCGATATACACCGTCCGATGATGGCCGCTGTGCCTTGTGCTTGTGTTCCTGCTTCAATCCTTTGTTGGCGTGTTGTTTCTCGATGCTTGGACTGGCGCCTGGTTGGAATGCTGCAAGGTCGACCGCATCCGTCTTCATAAGCGTTCCCGTCACGCGACAGATGTCAGTAACCAGTCTGTCGATCATGTCGAGAGACAAGCTCTCTCTGACGACTATTCTAAGAATTTCGGTCTTCTCTTCATGGGGTGGAAGGGGGTAGTCTGTCGTGCGAGGTCAGCGGCCACATCTTGTCTGGTTTCCAGCATGATTTCTCTTACTGGGAATGATATATTGCTTCGCACGGAGCAGGTTGCTGACGGCTTCTTGTTTGACGTGTGGGAACTCTGTGTGAAATTTGTCGGTGAGGGTAAATGCTACGACAGGCAGACCGGCGTTGTAAACTTCGCTTGTCGCGCCTTCTTCGTATTGCTCCTTGCCCTTTTCGTATTTGAAGTCACCCTTCTTGCGGTGAATGTCGCTGACACAACGGTACCAGCCCTATTACCTGCTGTTAGCCATCGTAGTCTCATGTATGATCAAGCACGTATCGTCTTACCGTATGCTCCAGCGCCCTGCTTAGTAAACGAGCATTGGCTAACGTGTTCTCCATGATGCTGCGGTAACCAGCGAAACCTAAATGTATCAGATTGTAATACTGCGCAATGACCTGAGCACCCGGTCGCGAGAAGTTCAGCGTGTACGACTCTTCAGTGCCGCCGAGATAGTGAAGCTCGAAAATGAGGTGCTTGGGTAGGTAGCTCTCATCCCGCCAGATAATCCACCCTACACCGGCATACACGAGTCCAAACTTATGTCCGCTCGTATTGATGGATTTCACTCGTGGCAGCTCGAAGTCCCACTTTTGGCCTGCCTTTGCATGGGTGAAGGGGGCAATGAACCCTCCGGATGCAGCATCGACATGGATGGGGATGTCGTTGCCGGTCTCCTTCTCGAAAGCGTCCAAGATATCGGAGACCTCCTCAACAGGCTCGTAGTGTCCGGTATAGGTGGAGCCTAGGATCACGAACACACCAATTGTGTTCTCGTCGATGTTCTCCTTGACCAACTTTGGATCAAGACGGTAAGAAGAATCCTCGCTGACGGGAAGAATACGTGCCTCGACTTCAAAGTACCTCGCAAACTTTTCTAGTGCTACCTGAGCATTTGCACCCATAACGATGTTTGGGTTAGAAGTGTCCTTGCCCTCTGCCCTTCTTTTCTCTTGCCATCGGCGCTTCATTGCAAGTCCACCAAGGTGAATAGCTTCGCTGGAGCCGGTGGTGGCAGATCCAATTGCTTTTTCGCCCTTCTGTGCACCCCACATGTTTGCAATAATGGACACGCAACGTGCGTGCATGTCCATCATGGCTGGGTATTCATCAGCATCCGACATGTTCTTCGACAGGTTTTCGACCATGAGCTGCTCGGCTTCTTTCTCCATGTACGTGCCAACAAAGGAGGCCAGGTTCAAATTTGGTCGGCCATCCAAGTCGAGCTCATCTTTGAGAAGCTGGTGAACGACGTCGGCTGGGGCTCCATCTTGGGGGATCTTGAACTTGGACAGCTCAGTGCCAGCAGCATATCGGCTTGAGTAAGGCGTGATGTGAGAGGTTGCTCTGTTTGCGGCACCATGTCCTCCAGCCTTATGTACTGGGTGATCCTTAAGCGTCTCTAGAAGTTTATCGGTATCGACATGTCTTGCGAGTCCGGCCATGATAATAGGTTGTTGAAGTAGGAAAGAGGGTCAAAGATATTCAGGTTCGTTGTTGGTTTTGCATACGACAAGCAGAGGTGAGGTTAGTAGTTTATAGGTATGAAACGCGGTACACGTAGTTGGTGTAGGCATGACGACACATTGCATCCGCTGCTGCCCGCAAGTTTGCGCCGGCGGTCATGGCATGAAAAGTTGGACCCAGACAGGTCTCGAGAAGCTTGACATTGCTTGCCGAAAGCTTGTTTAGGTATTCCCCTCCAAAAAAGCCTGCAGAAGACCTCACGGTCAATTACGACGTTATTCCCAAGGCCTACTATGAGTGATTCGTGTAGTAGCGTTGGCCAACAAGGTTGCACGCGTTGTTTTGGGAACATAGGTGACGAGCCCCTCCAAGAACAACGTCATAGCTGAGTGTGCACTTAGAAAGCCGTACCCCAAATTTGGCAATGGCAGTAACGGCAGCTTCGGTCATGGAGAGACAAATACAAGGCTCTGTACGTGATGCCCCAGATGAAGTGCAAATCACTCACTCAACGAGAACTTACTCGTCGCTGTTTGGTACCATGAATATAGCAACCGGCCAGCGATTTTCGTCTCGGGCATGTCGGCACCTCTAGCGTGTAGCTCGCTTCAGACGGAAGAGGGGACGGATAAAAATCTCTCCGAGACCGCATCTGCACGTGACCCTGGCCCTGGTGTCCTCATCACCTGCGCTTCATCCTATGGACAAGTCGCGCCGACTTCGCGGAGCTTGACGTGCTCCGCAACCCGACCAGCAATCTCCTGTTTGAGTACGGCCTCGACCGGACACTAACGCTGTTGAACGCTGAGTGTTTCGAGTGGTGAGAGACATGGGTGATCATGACGTGTCGTCAGCGTATCGTCGTATCAATGGCATCGCGGGATGCGGGGAAAGATTGACTGACGCGTCCATGTCGCAGCCTGGGAGACTGCATACATCTCAGGATCATTGACGGTGCATTGAAGAAGAAGCACATGGTACTCATATGTATTCAATCTAGAAGTCAATATTCTGACTGGTACCATTCCAATTCTATCCTTCAGCGTAGAGCACAGCCGCCGTCCATTGACTTCGTCAGCCGCGTAGTCCGCCCCAGACAAGAAGCGGGCCACTTACCGGGTACTCCGCCCCCCCAACAACGTCGCCACGCAGTGGTGTTGTAATCGACTCGTCTTACTATTAGCTCCACTGGGAAGCTACTTGTCTACCTGCATTTCCCTACCATCTTTCTCATCTCGCATTCCTTTCCCATTGCTCGGTCAACATGCGTTTCTCACGCGTCGTACCTGTCTTGCCTTTGGCATCCGCCCTAGTGATTACTGAACCGGAGGTTTTCTCAAACATTGAGAAATCTGGCAGGCAGCTTATCGACCACGCTCATGATGCTTTCGATAACGCTCAAAGCGTCCTTGATGACGCCTTCAACAAGGTGAAAAACGAAGCGAAGAATGTCTACAGCCACAGCCGTCACGCTGGCCTCGATATTGAGTCGTGGTTAGAGGGCGCGCAGTTCGACGACAGCGTCATCGACTTTGAGGCACCCCATCACCCTCACGACAGGCCACACCACGACAAGCCTCACAAGCCACCGCACCATGACAAGCCTCATAAGCCACCGCACCACGACAAGCCTCACCGGACCGTTTATGAGCTCATCAATGAGAGCAAGTACACAACCAAGTTAGCCAAGTGGATCAACGAGTACGATGATGTTGTGCAATTGCTCAATAGCACTGCGGCCAACTACACCGTCTTTGCGCCGACGGACGAGGCTTTCGAGAAGATTCCCGAGCACCACCACAAGCCTTCAAAGGAGGTACTGAAGGATATTCTGCTCTACCACGTCACCGACGACCTCTACCCTGCTGGTCGCGTCCTCAAGAGCTACACCATCCCTACTCTGTATACACCCAGCAAGAACCTCGGACACGCTCAGCGCCTCACTCCCCGCGTCACCATCAAGGGTCCCGCGATCAATTTCTACAGTCGTCTTGTAGCCGTTAACATCTTTGGCACCAACGGTGTCGTCCATGGCGTGAGCTCCATCCTTGTGCCTCCCCCAAACGTCGCCACCATCATCGACCTGCTCCCCGGCGATTTCAGTACGCTCGAGCTCGGTCTTGGCAAGACCGGTCTGTTTGACAAAATCAACAACACCGACTACGAGCACAACGGAGGCACTTTCTTTACCCCTTCCAACTTTGCTTTCCAGAAGCTTGGTCCCCGTGCCAACGCCTTCTTGTTCTCCAAGTATGGTGAGAAGTACCTCAGGGCTCTTCTAGAGTACCACATAGTCGTCGACCAGACTTTGTACTCCGATGCTTTCTTCGATGGAACAAAGGATGACAAGGCTGCTGATGGCCACCCACCTTACTATCACTACGACTTGCCTACTGTGCTGTCGGACAAGTACCTCGCTGTCGATGTCGCACGCTACGGACCCTTTGTTTCTATCAGGATTAACGGGTTCTCGCGTGTTACTGTTCACGATGGTGTCGCCAGCGACGGTGTCATTCAGGTTGTCTCTGATGTCTTGATCCCACCCAAGAACCCCGGTGGCGACCAGATTTTCTGGCAAGGTGAGGAACTTGAGGTTGAAGACCTCAAGGAGCGTCTTCAGCCCTTTGTTGAGAACATCGAGTTGTAAGAGTGCAGTCAGCAAGGCTTTCTGTATCGGAGAATGGACTATACAGCCAGTATGATATTGGATGATCTCTATGAAGAATAGTGCTTGTATAATAGCCTTGTCTTCCATCGAAGCAGGTACTTCACGCTAGCACGTGTATGATTCCGTAGCGAATGAACAAAACAACGTCAACGTAACACAGTTGTATACACATGAAATCTCCATGGGAACATGCAAAGCCAAGCGATTGAGCCAGTTCTACAGAGACTTCATTCCCGGGTATTTGCCAAGTTGACATGTTAGGTCTATACCAGGTCCTCACGCGTCCCAGTAAACCACCGCGAAACATGGAACAAAAAAGGGTGTGAGGCATTACTACTCTAAGAGAAATCTTCACCACCCTCTTCAATCGTGTTCTTGACCCGCAGAAGAAGCGTAGTCTTCCACTTATCCAGCTTGCTCAGCTGATCGAACTGGAATAGCTACATACCAGGTTAGCACTGCTTACTTTACTGCAAAATAAAAGTATACTCGTCACGTACCTTGTCGGCAAACATCTCCTGGTCACCGTCCTGCACCGCCGCGGCAAGATCAACAAGCAGCGCATGCTCCCTCTGCTGCTGGAAGCTGGGGTCGAGCTCCCTGTATCTGTCAAGAGCAGTGTTGACACCGACCTGATCGCCTGTGCATAGCTGACAGATACCGGCCTTGAGTAGGTACTCCTTGACGGACCAGCGCATAAGGTTATTAGCGATGGAAGTCTTGGCGACTTTCTCGTAGAGCTCGATGGCTTTGTAGTAGTCTTTGCCTTCAAGGGCTACGAGGTCGGCTGTCTTGAGCCAGAGCTTGTTAGCAAGTGCCTGGGGAGAAGGTTAGTTTTGGCCAGACATTTTGAATGAGGTCTAGGTGGCAGTTACTTCGGCGTTGTCCTAGGTATGTGTTAGCTGCGAGGTTCGAGTTGAGCAACTGGAGTTTGTAAATTTGTCACGACTTACGCTCTCGTACCAACCGGCAGCTTCCTCGTAAGCTGCTGCTGCGCGTGTATTGTCGCCAAGCTCGACCTCGTAGAGTTCGCCAAGGTTCTGCTTGTGAGTGGCCGCGCGGCGGAAGTTGCCCTTGCTGCAGTAATGTGCGATGGCTTTGTCCAGACACCTTGCTGCTGCCTCTGGGTCATCTTTCCTGTAAGCCTCTGAAATCGCATTAGTCGGTTGTATCCGAGAAGCGTTTGTGTCGGGCCATACTGAAGGCATCTGTGAGAGTGTTTGCCTCGTCATCGGGCTCGTTCAGGTTTTGGCGTTGGACTGATGCTGCCTTTTCAAAGGCCTCACCGGCTTCTCTGCCTGTAACAAGTTAATCTGACTGACATACTAAAACTAGCCCTGCATTTTGGCTGATTTGTTGGGAATGCCTCTTCCTACCCATCTTCTGCATCCGGAAGGCATTTGCTGCGGCGATGAACTGGTCTGCGGCTGCCTCGTCTGTCACGTGCGTCAGGATACAAGTACTCAAATGCCATAACCCAAACCGTACATTTCTCTTGTTTTCCACCGAAGAAACTGAAGCCACCAGATGCTTTCTGCAGTGACGTTTCTGCCTGTTATAGCACCCCAATATCAGTCATCTGCTTTGTGGCTGAGTCTCGAGTGAAGGCCCCACCTGTCGCAGCAGCGCTCTCGGGTCGCCGGCCATGTTTGCTGGAAGTATGGTATATGAAGGGTCGCGTATGTAAGAGGGTATGTACAGAAGAGGAGACTGTGGAGGAAGACGTTGAAACTGAAACTTGAGGCGAGACAGGTGGCTGCGCTCGCTGTCTCAATGAGTGATGACGACCCACGTTGGCCCATGCGAGGGCGCTGGCCCTCGGCGGGGGTACCGCCAAACGCGCGCTAGTGCTTTGCCGCCGCCTCAACTTCGATAACGTTACTTTTACGACTAATCCAGGAAAGATCATGGAGTCCCGTCGCGCGTTTGTGGCTGTGAAGCTTTGCAGGCCATCATATCACCTGCAAATACGCTCCTTTACACCCTCACCTATACCCGCAGCAAAAAAGCCCAAGAGGATTGTGTATGACCGGAGTAATGGTGGCATCCATCCCGACGAACTTGATCAGCTTCTCGCAGAGCCCACCTGGTCCGTCGAGTCCCTCCTCCCATCGAAGACACGCACCCCCGATGCTCCGCAGATCACCTCGCAGCAGCTTCATCATCTCTTGCGATTATCAGCTCTCCCGCCCCCAGAAACACCGGAACAAGAGAAGTCGATGCTCGACACACTTGCAGCACAACTACACTTCGTGGGCAAGATACAAGAGGTGGACACAACAAACATAAAGCCCCTTCGCGCTATACGCGACGAAACTGCAGCCGCAGAAGAGGAGCAGACGATCACCTTGGAGACACTGAAGGACGCGTTGGGCAAAGAGAAGGTTCTTGGGCGCCACCACAAGCGTATACAGCGAGACGCCACACCTGTAGATGCAAAGGACGTCGAAAACTGGGATGTACTAGGCTCGGCTGAGCGGAAGACGGGCCAGTATTTCCTTGTCGAAAGCGAGCGCCCGCAGGAATAGGTCACATAGCATCGGAGCTTTACCACGGTCGATGGGTGTGACTCGACGATAGATTTGCCTGCGGCTCATGCTAAGATGGCTGAAAAGAGCACTCCACTACCTTTCGGACAATATCCGTACCTCGAAACACCTAATAGCTATGAAACATGGTGTCTGCAAAAGATCCATCAAGCTTCGATAGAGAAAGGAGAACATACGACATGCTGACGCTATTCAAATGTTGGAAACATTCTTGTTGCCTGAAAGGTTGACTCGCATCGAGAAATGGCAGGACTAAGAAATCAGAATACCAGCTTTAGCAAAGCGTTCTTCATCGAGAATACCCATCGCAAACACATGTACGAGCCCCCATCACTTTGACCATAGAACAACTTCCCTGCTACACGCCATACACCGTTTGATGATGTGCTCTTCCACACCGCAGTCACAGAAGGGCGCTTCCTCGAGGCCGGGAAGCTCTGGTGTCGACAATCGGTCCAGACAGGGCGTTGGTGGAGGCGTGGGCCCCGCAGAGGACTGAAAAACTGCTCTCCTCCCACTTTCAGGTATTTTGCTTGACCCTGATGCGCCATGGAGGATTACTGGCTTTGGTCTGCTTCTGGATGAATGCTTGGCAGAAGTCACGTGTGTGTCTGAGTATGATCCTGGCACCCTCCTTTTTGGTGCGGGATCATGATGCAAGGTCCCGTGCGGGTGACTTCTGGAAGTTGATCGTGTGCTGTTCGTAGCATATAGGACAAAGTCGACGTACGTCTCCGTTGACGGCTCGACCTTGCGGACAACCCCGGAGCGACGAGATACCTCGATACGAACACTGGCACCATCATGGTACATTGTCTGACGATATCCATGGACCCCTTTCTGACCCAATGGATGGCATGAAGCCTGCTGGACTGACTGTATTGGCGACGACGACGGCATGGTGACAGCTCGGACCAGCTGCGAGTATGCAATATCAGAGAAACGCCCACAGAGTTACTCAAGGGTCTCTCAAGCCTTCCTGAGCCAAGCTGAGCCCGAGAATGAATTTTGGAGTGAGGAGTGCACAGGGAAGGGAGTGAGGGAAAGGAATGGTGATGCGGGAGGTGGGCGGTGCGAAATATATGTGTGCAAGATCAGCCCGCCAAGCCCCCTCCCACCTGACACTCCCTCTGGGTCCTGCTTCCATCACCACCTCTCTCGGCTATCATACCCCGCCATGCTACTCGACTCTAGAGCCCGCATTCAGCTCGGACACACCGTATTTGTCTCAAAAGACCCATGTTCGCTTGACTTTATGTAGTCTGGGTAACTTTTTGCACATTTCCATATCGGGAAACCATTGTGCCTGTCCGCCTTCGCATCAAGCTCGCTATAAGCATCTGAAAGAGGAAGTGAGGGACTTTGAAAGCTCATGTGACCAATGAAAAGGCTGATGCCGCTCGATGCATCTGGTATTGGGGCTGCCCGTCTGTAGACCTCGTGGTTACCGGCTGCTCCTTCCCCGTCTGAGCCCATTCCTATGTCTCTTCTCATGCAAGCAATACAGCCCTTTACTCAAGGTTTCCATGGTATTTTGTCGTTTCTAGAGTTCTAGTGGGACTTTGATAGTTCTCCAGAAGGTGTGTAGTAGTAGTAGTAGTAGTAGTAGTAGTAGTAGTAGTAGTAGTAGTAGTAGTGGGCCTGTCAGGTCAGTCAAGCAATCAATCTCATTCAGATATCCGCATACACACTCTGGAACGTGTCTGACCGTAGAAGACACAACCTCCTTCATAAGCCAGCCGTCCACCCAAGTCAGTAAATACACCTCTTAGATACCTTTCTAGGAATCTCACACACACACCATCCTGTGATTGCAGCACAGCTGCATGGTCAAAAAAGGGAGCTTGTGACGCTAAGAAGATTCATGCACGTGACATTTTGTGATACACCGAGCGAGCTCCCCCTGTGATGACGTCTTCATAATTCGGAACTACAGCTAGATCCTGTATCCTGTCCTGAGTTCCAAAAACCCCGAACCTGAGTGAAGCTTTAGTAGTGGACACGTGATCAGCATGAAAATCAGGCATCCAAGATGCCCGTACTATGCAGTGACTCCCCCCCTGCCTTCCCATCCGGACTGATGGCTGATATACGGACTGTTGCAGATATTTACGTTAGAGCAACAGAAGTTTTGTATATGCAGTGTTGAATACGCGTTGAATTGGATATATCTACAAGTTCAAAGAAGAAGCCTGTCTAGTACCTGAATTATGCGCCATTAGAATTCGTGTTTTTCTTTTTTTGAACTATGCTTTGCGACTCTTACCTCTGTGTTCAGTCCTGACCCCGGTTTTTTCAGCGGTACGCCATAACCAAGAAAGCAGTCGACGTCTAATAAGGAATACCTTCGTACTCGCCATATCCGAGCGCCAGGTTCATGTTCTGCAGGCACTGGGTAGCTGCACCCTTGAGCAGGTTGTCAATGGTGGCGTTGACGACGACGCGCTTTCCTGAGCTGTGGACGGCGAAACCACCAATTTCGACGCCGTGCTTGCCAGAGATGTTCTTAACGAGCGGTGATTCTCCGACGATCTTAACGAGCTTCTCGCCGGCATAGCGGTCTTGGTACAAATTACGGATGTCTCGGGAGGTCATGGTGCGGTTAAGAGGGATGGAAATCGTGTGCTGCGGTAATAAGTTAGCAACAGCATCATTCCACAGGTTCTTGCAGGTGATGGTGAAGATTTACGTGAATACCCTGGAACCAAACGGCAACGTGGGGGATGAAGGCGACCTCAGTACCCAGTTGCCGCGAGATTTCCTTCTCGTGAACGTGATCCGTCAGACTGTAAGGAATGAGGTTGTTCTCGAGATTCTTAACATCGTTCTTAGGACTGGGCTTAGTGCCTGCTCCTGAGTATCCAGAAACGCCAAAGACGGTCGGTTGGCCACCGATGAACTCAAGCAAAGGCGCAATACCAAGCTGAGCAGCTGTGGCATAACAGCCAGGGTTCGCAATCCTTCTGGCGTCAGATAGCTCTGAGCGGTTGACAGTTTCTGGCAAGCCGTAGGTCCAAGAGTTGTCGAATCGATAATCGGCACTCAGATCTACGATAAGGGGGTCTTTGCCGCTCTCGTTGATCGCATCAACGAATGGCTTGCAGACACCGTTGGGAAGAGCCATGACCCAGCAATCTACTTCGCTGTTTTCGGCCATCCTCTTGACGTCTTCAGCTGACAAGTTCTCATAGGTAATCTGTCGCTTAGTGTAGCCCTCCAGCTTCTTGCCAACAAGCTCACGTGACGATACATGACGCAAGTCCATGTTAGGGTGCTTGTTGAAGAGTTCAATCAGAGCTTGACCTGTATAGCCTCGTGCGCCAATCAATGCAATCTTGGCGGGGTAGTCCCTGCTCTTGTGCTTGATGCCGTAAGGTGGGTTAGGGTTAGTTGTCTCCAATGAGCGCGACGCGGTAGTGGCGAAACCTCTGGCTGATGCGGGTGCAAATCGGGTTTGCCCAGAGCTGCTCACGGAGTCAGTGACTGGAGTTGACAGATGTGTTACTCCGAGTCTTTTACATACCTCAGAGCAAGCCTTGTAGACCGAGCAGCCATGGTGCTGTATCCACGTGTCTGCTGACCCTGTTTCAAGCTCGCTACGAAGTCGGCTGCCCTTCGGAACTGTGCATCCAAGCTGTCCTTGAACATGCTACGACCTTGCTTCTGGTACTTCTCCAAAAGAGAAAAGATTTCCGAAGACTCGGCAGTTCCCCACCAGCAGAAAATCTCCTTCTCCCTACGCAGGAAACCGTCGGTCTTCTCCAGGTGCCATTTGACGTAGTTTTGTGACGGGTCATCCACGGTCCAGTAGAGCTTGGGATACTTTTGCTTCATGCGCTGAAAGACCAAGTCGTTCAGGTTGTTCAAAAAGGCGTCCTTGGTCATGCTGAAGTGTGAGAGCTCAGCAAACTCACCCTCGGCTGTAGGTGGATATACGACGGCAACAACGCCCATGGAATCGTCGTGGAAGACTTCGAAAGGACGGTTCTTGAGGTGTTGAATATATCGGTTGACGGCATCGCTCGCGTCAGCTCCTCGGGTCTTGGTGATGGCCTGCGATAGAGCCGGAACATCCAAATCCTCGAATTTGGTAATATCCTTGACACTGCCGCCGTTGCGGATAAGTGTGCCACTTCCGGTATGGGTAAACAGCTCTTTTCCAAGGTTGGAGGGGTGTGTGATGGCTACACTTGAGGTGCGTGGAAGACCGTCCAAAAGCTTCTTGGCCTCTACGATCTTGAGCTTCGTGCCGTATTTGACCCACGACTGCTTCATGTAGGTATCGTACTCTCCCTCCAAGTTGATGTGGGGGATGAGCTTGGACTCGGCGTTGAACAGGCCGCCCTTCTCGCTAAGATAGATGACCTTGAGGGGCTGGAACTCGCGCGCCAGGGCAGCAGCAGCTACGTCGGCGTTGATGTTGAGGATCTGACCATCCAGAGTCTCGCCCATGGAGCACAGGATAGGCAGCTCCTTGTTGGCCAGAGCATCCATGATCTGTCTAGTGTTGACGTTTGTAATATTGCCAACGTACTTCCACTTCTCCTTGTCGAGATAGTCGGCCTGCAGAGCACCAGCAGTGATGGGCCGCGAGGGCACTCCCCAATCCCTCTTCAGGGTCATGACCAAGTCCATGTTTGCCTCAAGGAACAGTTTGCGTGCGATTCCCAGTGTCTTCTTGTCCGTGACGCGGATGCCATCAATGAAGTCTGGCTCGACGCCTCCTTCCAGCAGCAGCTGGTTCATCTGCGGGCCGGCACCGTGGACGATGATGGGGTACAATCCTATTGCGTGGAGCTGCTGGAGAGCGAAACATAACTCTTCGAGATGATCGGTCAGGATGGCTCCTCCTACCTTGACTACGGCGAACTGGTGTGGTGAGACTGAGCGGAACTGGCCCAGGTACTGGTCGACCTCGCGGCGGGAGCTGGAGCTGGCCAGCAGGTTGAGGAAGGCGGCGTAGATGGACGAGTTGCGGCCATCCTTGGAGGAGGAATACAGGCGGCTCGGCGTGGTGTTTGCGACGAGTGCTCGGGGAAGGGCTCGCGGTGCTTGCGATGCGAGGACGCGGTGCGACGATCGTGCTGCCACACGGCCGGCTCTTACAATGCTCTGCATGTTGACGACTGTTCGCTCCTGGAAGCAGAGGCTACCTAGGCCCTGGCCGTCTCTTTATCAGAAGCAGATTGACAACCGTAGTTGCCCAGGTCGACTGTGGAGACTGGAGGAGACGGGAGGACCTCAGCCAGATGGTGATATGACGCGGAAGCAACAAAATTCGCTACGCCGTTATCGCAGCTTCCCCAGACGACAGGGTATCCTAGCGCCACCTCTGGACAGATAGCTGCGCAATTGGTTGAGTCTGCGTGAATGGACCATGCTGCCCTCACTAGGGCATTGGCAATGGGAGGCGTCTGCTATGCGGCTCCAGACTGGCAGCCGCAGATCGGACTCTTCAATCGTGGTCCAGTACGCCTACTCGCCCTCAACCACCCTCACGATTGCGGGGCACGAGTCGGAACGTTCACAATGCTCACTGCACCTCTCACTGCAGAAGGCATGCATAATGGCAACTGGTCGTACAAGCCCGCACTTGGGAGGGGGACCTTAGTTCTGACTGAGTTTGGCTAGTCGACTAAATCGAGTCCTGCTGCGGGTCCTCGATCATGTTGGTTGGGCGGTGTCTGCAGTACATGCAGAGCACCGAAATGGATAGCTACAACACCTGTCATCAGAAACAGTCACTGAGAACGCACGGCTTGGCACCAGCTACAGAAACAAAAGTCGATTTGCTTGTCTAGCAATCATTCGCGGAACTGGGCTCATGCGCTATCATAGCGGGAACGGTGCTTTCAGTGCAAAGGTGCTTTCCAGGTTTGCAGCACGGCCGTCCAAATGCAAACAAAGACAAGAAGATTCATCGCTCCCTATTCGCCGTGAACACAGATCCTACAATGACCCATGTCGTTGATCATGATGCAACTCGTAGCCACTCCTCTCCTTCCCCAGTGGCTTCACAGCTTCCTCCATCCGCGCGATTATTAATGTGTATAGTTCGTGGTATCTCATGTAGGGGGCTGCTTATTTCTTTTGGGTGGCCATGACTGCGGCCGTGTTAGCAATCGGCCGTGGATGAATGATTACTGGGAAGTCCTACCCGAAGGGACGATGATGACAATGAGCAGGATGATAATGCCGACAATTAGGCACATGCGCATCTTCATGTCCTTCCACCACATCTGCTTGCGTACACGGTTGGCACCCCTTCGGAAGCCTTGGGCAGATACGGCGAGGTTATCTGTCTTGTCCTGCAGCGAGTCCAGACGAGCGCCACGCTCCGAGACCTTATTGATGTTGTCCCGCATGATGCCGACGGTGCTGTCGATTTCCTATACACGAGTCAGCGAATGAAGTCACACAAGTGTTTTGGCATATCGAAGCTGCGCTGCGCTGCGCGAACATGCGTACAGCTTCACGCACACACGCGCGCGCCATCGCATGGATTCAGGCCCCAGCCGCGGCATCTCGGCTGCAGCTGCTTTACGAGCATGCGAAGGACGATGCATCGCTGTGTCGCTGTTTCGCTGTGTTTTAGGCAGGATGAGAGGATGACGACGTACAGCTTGGAGTGCCGCGGTGCGGTGGTTGCCATTCTGGCCCTGTTCGCCTTGCTGGCCGGCGGCGGCGCCGCCGCTAGGGATGTAGGGGTCATACGGAGGCTCCTCACGGTTCGACATAGTTGGAGATGGAGCTTTGTGGAGGATTTGAGTAGTGTGAGGCTGTTGTGGGGTTCAGAGGTGGTTGTAGTGGGTGCGAGTGATGAAGGTGGGTGTCTAGAAGAGGGAGACGATGGTGTGGTCAAGAGAACCAAGAGTCCGCTCAGCCCGGATGGCGAACGAGCGCAATGTGTCAGCTCCGTTTGAGCAGTGAGGCTGATGGTTGTGTGAAACCTGGCGCAACAACACTGATTCCGGGACTGTAAATATCAAGGTGGATGTATGATGTTGTTGCGACAGTTCAATAGTAGTGAAAATGAATTTCCGTGGTGACGGCATCTCCTTCAGCTTCATGCGACAGTACAACGGTGGCTCCTTTCCGCCTCTGGTCGACTGCTGCGCCACATTCACGTGACAGGTACCATGAGTTCCCAGTTTCCAAAAAACTGCGAGCTGCAGCAGCCCTGCAGTGGTTCGTCATCGGCCTGCTAACCACACAGTAGCAGAAACGGAAGAGCGACAATCCTGTCGTGCTTCCTGTAATGCGGTACAGTTTCGAAGCGTTCCGCCTTTGTTGTTGCAAGGCAGAGACGTACCACAACCCCTTGCCTTAGCCCCAGGAATACGACGTTATTTTACAGTCGGAAAGTTCTAGATTGCTGGCGTGGCAACAGGGCAATACGGCAACTCGATATGACAATAACGGGCCATGCTTTTAACACGACACACTAGGCGTAGTCGACGCCCAGCTAAAGCTTGCGAAGCTTCGTCATCACTTTCATCGCGCAGCCGGCTGTTGCGTGTGTCCATGGACGGTGCCGAGACACTCTGTGCAGCAGAACAATCGCGCATTGTCGCCAACAGGAGACACGCACCCTCTGGCCGGCCTATCAGCTGCCCCAGGCGGGCTCAGTCAGTGGATAGGGCACCAGAGGCCCGTTTGGTGTGGGCCCTGATCGCCAAGACGCGCGTACTAGACCATGTCTTGAATCTCGGGGACTGCTGCAGCGCTACCCAGGTACTGCTCAGGAGTTCTCGCAACGAATGCTCTGCAGTCGACTCTCCAGTCTCCTGTTTCTCTTCTCTCTTCGAATCCGCTCGCTGAACTACACATCTCCACATTTCCAAGCCCCATATACCCTTCAAGTCCGCTCTTCAGAACCCCCGTCTTGCGCTTTCCCTCCCCGACCCCATCGCTCGTTCCAATCCTCAACGTCAATCAGCTCCCACGTCCCTCCATCATACCCCACATTCGAGCAAGACGGTCGCCAATCGCGACGCTCGCATTTGTCTCCAACTGCACTTTCTCACAGTATTGCGCATCGCCTCGCCTGTCTTTAAACCTGGCGCTTGCCCCCCTCCCGGCTGCATCCGTTAGCCGACCATACGAGGAACCGCAGTCGCTGCTGAGACTATAGCATGAAGTTTACATCTGCCCTCGGGGCCCTTGGGGCATCAAGCCTGTTGCTTTCTGGCGCAGCCGCAGTCGAATTGGACATCAACTCGCCAGGTGAGACTGCCTTGCACCTGCTATCAGCCGCCACTAACCTCCATAGATTCCATTAAGCAGGCTGCCAAGGCCCTCTCAGTCAACCTACGATCTTACTACACCGGTGACCGACCAGGCGATGTTCCTGGTAACCTTCCAGATCCATACTATTGGTGGGAGTGCGGTGCGATGTTCAACGCATTTATCGACTACTGGTACTACACAGGGGATGACCAGTACAACGACATCACCACACAAGCTTTGCAGCACCAGATGGGAGATGACGGTACCTTTATGCCTAGCAACCAGTCCAAGACGCTTGGAAACGATGACCAGGCCTTTTGGGGAATGGCCGCCCTATCCGCCGCCGAAAACAAGCTTCCCGATCTCCCCGATGGTCAGCCTTCTTGGCTTTCCATGGCACAAGCTGTCTTCAATACGCAATATAAGCGCTGGGACGACAGTACATGCGGTGGAGGCTTGCGATGGCAGATTTATACCTTCAATAATGGTTTCAACTATAAGAATACCATTTCCAACGGCTGTTTCTTCAATATCGCCTCAAGACTCTACAAGTATCTTGGTAACGACACATACGCTGACTGGGCTGAGAAAGCCTGGGACTGGGAGCTCGCTATTGGGCTCATGAGCTCGGACTATCATTACTACGATGGAACCGATGATACCCAGAACTGCACTTCTATCAATCACATCCAGTGGTCTTACAATGCTGGCATACACATGGCTGGTGCTGCTGCCATGTGGAATGTGGTATGTACTAGAACATCGAGCCCAGTAAACCATCACATGCTAACAATAGACAGACTCAGAATGACAAGTGGAAGACTCGCCTCCAGGGTGTGATCGATGGCATTGGCGTCTTCTTTGAGGACAATGTCATGACTGAGGTTGCTTGCGAAAACAACGGCAAGTGTGACGTAGACCAGCGTTCCTTCAAGGCCTACCTCTCTCGCTTCATGGCTTACACGGCTGCCGTCGCCCCTTGGTCCCGTGAATCCATCGACCCCTTACTACAGGCCTCTGCCAAAGCTGCTGCGGCACAGTGCACTGGAGGCGCTAATCAGACCTCTTGTGGGCTACGATGGATCGACAATGGTGTCAATGATGGCAGCTTTGGTGTCGGCGAGCAGATGTCTGCAATGGAGATTATTCAATCCTTGTTGTACACCTCCACTGACGGTCCTGCGACCAATGAGAATGGTGGTATTTCTGAGAGTAACCCTGATGCCGGAAATGATGCGACTGACTCAACTACCGTCACCTTCGATACAGTCACCACTGGCGACAAGGCTGGTGCTAGCATTCTGACTATTTTCGTATTGGTTTCTATCATCGTCGGTGCTTGGTGGATGGTTTCATAGAGTTCCATGCCCACACATGTTTGTAGATCAGAGATCTGGCCTACGCATTTTTCTATACCACGTTTTTAGGACCTATACTCAATCTTGTTAGTCTTCGCTGTTCGATTCGTTTGGGGTGCATTCCGGTGTTTTAGTGTGCGAGCCAGGCGATAACTTATCCATCGCATTAATCAACACCAAATCATTCAAAGTAGCACTGCATGCCTTGAAGTGGGCTACTGTTATGATTTATGAAACTATGGAACCGCCTGCATTTTTCATGACATAATTCACAGGTGCAGACGACGGTTTTGTACAGTAACCCAGCGCCACTGTTGCCCATATGCTGTGCATTTTTTTGGGCAAACGCTTTGGGCGTTGATCGAAATCATTTAGGCATACCTTGCCTGAATAGGTAACTGCGGTGAAGCACTAGTCTTCGCTTATCTTATCACGACCCCTGCAGAAAAGTTCCCAACCCCACACAGTCCTTTCTGCGCAGTTTGGGTTGACGCAGACATCAATTGACTACACAGCAAGATGGCCGAACAAGCAACAGAAGGAGATATCCTCCTCGCCAAGCGCATCATCTCCGCGGCGGAGCGTCACGATGTGCATGCACTAAACATACTGCTCAAGGATGGCTCGGCGAACGTTCAGGATCCGACCGCAACAGTAGCAACATCACCGCTCCATGCAGCAATTGCATCTTGTGGAAAGGCTGAGGAAGGAAAAGAGGCGGGCGAAGACGCGGTTCTGACCGTAGAGACACTACTCCAAAATGGCGCCATCTGGAACGACCTCAACAAGGAAGACGAGACTCCAGGATGCATTGCCCTCCGTCTAGGTCAGAAAAAGATCTACGAGATGATGGTCGAAGCTGGCGTCCGTGCGGAAATTCTTTTCGCGAGATTGGAAGCCCTTGGCATGGGTGACAGCGCTGAGGTAGAAGAAGCCGAGGAAGACGAAGAGATTCGCGAAGAACAACCAGCAACCAAGAAGCAAAAGGTTTCCGAAGAAGACGCCAAGGCTGTCGAACAAGTGGTTGAAGAGCAAGTCCTCGATGATGTATCCCTGGACAACCGAGCCTATCTCAAGAGTCAACTCAGGTACCAGCCTGGTATTCTCCTGGATGAGAGCGACAACGCAGTCATGATGGATTGGGAAACCCAAATCATGCAGCGCCATGCCGAAACCCTAATCCCCAAGGTTGGACTCCGCACCATGAACGTCGGTCACGGAATGGGCATTGTAGATACTGCTATCTTGACTCACGACCCCTCCGAACATCACATCATTGAAGCTCATCCCCAGGTTCACCAACGCCTTCGCGAACAGGGCTGGTACGACAAGCCTAATGTGAAGATCCACGAAGGCAGGTGGCAGGATATACTGCCCAAGTTGATCGAGCAGGGCGTTGTGCTCGATGCAATCTACTACGACACTTTTGCCGAGGACTACAAGGCACTTAAAGAGTTCTTTGCCGAATATGTGGTTGCACTCTTGGCCAAGGATGGCAAGTTTGGATGGTACAACGGTCTTGGTGCGGATAGGCAAATTTGCTATGATGTTTACACTAAGGTATGCCGTGCATGTTATTACCAGACACTTAAAGGCTTGGGCGCTAACTCAGAGCAGGTTGCTGAAATGGATCTCTACGAGGCAGGCTTCGATACCGAGTGGGAAGACATCAACGTCCCATCTGGTCTGCATGGCAGTGACCAGTGGAAGGGCACTAGACGGCCGTATTGGACTATCGACGTCTATAGGTTGCCTGTGAACACTTTCGTCAAATAAATGAGAGTATGATTTACGTTGCTGGAATCGAGATTTGACTGGAGCACCAACTGCTTATAACGAACAGCATCGTTAAACTACTGAAATGCCTGAAACTTCGTCCCCTGTCATGCTCATGATTACCATGCGCTCAATCCTCCATACGCACCTGGTTCACGAGGTGGTATGCATACGTACAAGGTATACCCATCCTGGGTTGACAACATACTCCCTTACCCTCGTGTAAGCCAGACATCACCACCAGCCCTTCCACCTCCGCCACCTCATCCATCAACCCAAACCCCGGGCAGCCCACTCTGTAGACCCTCCTTCTCCACTCCACCCACCGCGCCACCATACCCGTTCAATCTGAAATTCAACACCCTGCCCTCATCTGCCAACTTCTCATGGAACGCATTCACCACATCCATCGCCGCCTTCTAGTGACATGGAATAACTCGACCGTCAACGGCTCAGCAGCTATAATTGTGCATTCCACCAATTCTTCCCCGTAGCCGCTATTGGTCATGACAGCCACGACTGTAGTTTCAGGGTCTGCGGTTTCTCCAAGAACAGTGGAAAACCTGGTGGTTTCTGCCCCGTCGCCGTGAGGTGTGAGATGCTCTATAGCCAGTGGTTGAGCTGTGTTTCCAGGAGGCGTTTCCAAATCGGTTTGGTCTTCGTCTTCGGGCTCATCGTCTGTATTCTCCGGCGAACATGAACTCTCCTTGGTCCGGATGATTATCGTCGTCTTCCTCGGCAGATGAGTCGAAATCTTCTTCCATCCAGGGGCGAGTAGCTTCGCCCTCGGCTTCTTGTACGTTCCCGGCTGGTGTTGTAATCTCACCTTCCCCATCATCACCGCTGTCGGGGTCGTCACGTGCTACCAGAGATGCTGTCCTTGATTAAACAAAATGCCTTGGTTCTCGAACAATTCAATACGGAACTGATCGAGCGCTTGTTCGCGGGCATCTATGGGAAGCTCGCCAATCAAGATAAGTTGCTCGCATGTGAGATGTTGCAAAACATCCCAATCAGGGTCGTCGTCGTCGTCGTCTTCTTCGCCCTCTTCGGCGTCGTCTTCGTCTTCGTCTTGATGCTCGGGCTGCACTTGAATCATGTGCTGACGGCGGATTAGACCATCGCGGTTAAAGCTGGTATCGCAAGGGAAGCCGTCTTGATTGTAGCCTTCTTCGTCGTAAACCGCGGGACCGTAGTGCGGGGTTATATAGACAAACGATTGTATACGACTAGTGAAAGACTCGGTAGTGCGGGTTCTTTAGCCTTCACTACCACGCTGGGCCGGTAGTAGTGAATGCTAAGGGACTCGCTCTTTGCCCTGTGCGCAAGAACGTTGCAGCCGAAAGGCGCTTTCGCGTTTTGTAACACCAGTGATTGTCTAGTTTTGAAGCGAAGAGGCCGAAGTTTTGTAAGATAGTCGCCTGATGGATCTTTTTTCTGACCATTTGAATCCCTCTTGACGTTATGTTGGGTCGCCCAATACGGTGCGGCGAGATTGGAAGGACAGATGACGGGAGTTGGGTCGCCCTCACAATAGCATAACGACAGACCAGAGTTTGATGAGAGCGATGTAATGAGAGTTTGAAGACGCGTTGAGCGATATGTGAAGGCATGCGCTCTATGTTCATGCTTGGTAGACCTAAAGCGGACTGGCTTTAGGCAGCCGCGTCCACCGAGATTTCTCTCAGTGGCGAACCCACCTCTGGAAGTCCGAAACTCTTCCTCAAATACATTCGGTAGAGGACCTCGAAATTTGAAAAGAATACATATGGGGATACTGCAAGATGCTGCATGTCTGCCCAATGAGGCACAGACTGATGATCTTGCATGATTCTTGGGAAAGACTCCATGGCACTACACAACTCGCCCACTGCGAAACCAAGTCTGCTGGGTATCTATGGAGAACAGAAGTCTCTAGAATAGTGAATTGTTATTGACAAGTTTGAGGAAAAGATATGCATACACGCGCTACCAAGCTGAAGGATTTTCCTACAGCTTCAAAATGCCCAAAAAACACCTTGCAGTGATACCAATCGTTCCAATGTCTACTTCGTATCAATCCATCTTCCTCCGCCTTCCCCAGGCCGAACACCAGCTTTGTTCTCACTTCCAGAGTATTTTGCCTCTTCTTCTTCCCACTTCTTTCTCTCTTGCCGTCTTCTCGCAGAATATGCCCGGGAAAACCTCCAGGCCTCGGTATCTGCCAAATTCCATTTCTCTACTGCTTCGATGACCAACTTCATGTTCTTATCTTTACTCTTGATGGCATCGCGAGCCTTATTGAGGCGCTCTTTCTCCTTTTCAATCCATCTCTCGTCTGGGACATCAACGCCTTCGATGGGTTTGGGGGGTTCTGGGCGAGGGAAGATGATGAGCTCGGATTCATTGCTTGGTGAGCTGGGCTCAGTGGTGGTGGACGCGTTTCGGGGCAGCCTGAAGCCAAAAATCCAGTCAAGATCGTCTTGGGTAATACGCTCAGCTGTCAGCCACAGCGAGTGTGCAGGGGCTGCTGCCACGAGCTCTTTGAACTTGAGTACCCGGACCTGCTCAGTGTGGTCGCCAGGGATAGATTTATCAGTCAACTTCTGGATCCAGAGATCACGCTTAGCGGTATTGCGCAGGAAGTTGCCATCGATAGTGTCCCGTGTGTAATGTAAAGAAGTAAGAGTGTATGGATGCGGAACGGTCCCAATTGTGAAGAACTTTGTGGTATTGACAAACTCAGGAAATACTTGTATTTTCATCGCCTTGCTGGCGTCACACGGCTTGCACTTTGGTCGGTTTGGCGGACATGTCTTGGGCATTGGGGAGGTCGGACATTGGGTGAGGTTGCGCCCGATGCTGGTGGCTTCATATACGAGCGCAGTCGTGTGTTCTGGCACCGGCTTTACGATTACCACACCTTCAGGATGTTGCTCTTGCCAAGTCAGATGGAGGTGCGAGTTGATGAGATTTTCAAGTAGATCAAGAGCTTCCGCCTGTGTTGTGTTGGTGAACTTGTCGGAGACTGTCTTGTATTTACTGGAGATGGTGGCCAAGTTGTAAGATGCAATGCCGTCAGCTTTCGCATCCACTGTCACATCATTCGAAGCCAGGAGATTGACGACTAGGCCACCCTCCTTATTGGTTAGCTTCGCGAGCTTGTCCTTGTTTGCCGTGACATTCTTCAGTAACTCGTTATCCACGAGTTTTTTAATGGCGTCATCGACTGCCATCATTTCTCCGAAAAAGACTGCGTTGTCGAGAGACTGAACTCGTGACAACTTGGGATACTCGTTACGTCGCAGAAAAGTCAGCATAGGATTTTCGTACTCGGCCATGGGCAGTGCCAGCCAATTGACGAGAATGCCTCCTTTCATGTGTCCCCATGCCAGCCAGCGCATGACTTCAAAGTCAATTTTCGGGTCGAGCTTCATGCGCTGGAATAACTGGTAGAGTGGGTTCTGCTTGGCTTCATCACGCGATAGTACTACCGGCTTGAACCCCTGTGCCCACCAAGCTCTTCGCCATGCCAAAAGCAGCCTCTGTTCTGCTGCCGAGATGACTTTGTCCTGCTTTTTTGGTACATCGTAGTAGGTGTAAATGGGCGTTCGTGGGCGGAGCGGAGGCAGCAGGGCCTTGTTTTCGTCGAAGGTCACGGCGGACGAGAAGGGATTTCGCCATTTGAAATCAGTCAGCCATTCTATCGCGCCGTATGCGCTCGCCGCAGTGTTGTTGGCCTGGGCAGGTGGCTTGTGTGCAGAGGGGCCGAACGGGTTGGGGACGGCGGGGAGTTCGCCGAGGTCAGGTACGTGGGCTTGCGGGTGTTTTACGGCATCAGCTACTTGGTCGTACGTAGGTATGTTTTCGCGCGACGGTGGTCCGTAGAAAACCAGGTTGACGACGAGAAACAACACGACGACGAAGATGACCTGGAACCTCCTTGGGGGCATCTGGAGCGTCACAGGTCGCCCTATGAAGGTGTGCTGCGTCGGCATGGCGCAACTGGGGGGAGGGGGACGTCTATGGTGGGATTGGCGACATCAGTCCCTGAAGTTGTTTCCTGGGGATGGCGTGGCGCAGGACGACAGGAAAATGCTTTACGGTTGCGAAGGTAGGAGGGTTAAAAAAAAAAGGTAAGCAACCGTTGCCCACAGCAGTATGACAGACGATGCCACGAAGGCGGGTGACGCGTCGTGCCAACAGGCGGCTTCCACCTGGGCAGCCTGCAGTTTCGCGAGTGAGGTGCACGGCTAGCGTAGGGCTGACGAAGCTGCTCCCCCCGGAATCCCACGCCTGTCCCTCCTCGACCGCGCTCGCTAGTGGGGGTCCGCCGATGTCGCCTGAGTCGAGCAATTTGACGGGATGCGTCATACCTCGACTACTTTCTGCCGTCTACTCCTTGTGCGTCTGCTTTCTGATGCCAATGTCCGGGACATAGACGGAGGCCAACCATCTACTTTCGTACTCGCCGTCGCTCTTCAATTGGTCTTGTACACAGCAATTCCTCGCATGCGCACACTTGACACACGACCCCGCCAGATAGTACTGAGACATGCAGGACCAGGTCCGCGCGGCAATGGCCTCACTCACCAAAGGAAGCATTCCCGATCCTACCGCAGACCTTCACTGGTCCGACTTCAAGGGGCCCATCCACGAGATTTTCGCGGGAAACGCCCGCAAGCATCCCGAGCGACCCTGTGTAGTCGAAACCGCCACTAGCAAGACACCTGAGCGCAAATTCACATACAAGCACATCTTGGAGGCAACCTCCGTACTGGCCCACCATCTTGTGCAAAATGGCGTGCAAAGAGGCGAGGTGGTCATGATCTTCGCTCACCGTGGTGTAGATCTGGTAGTGGCTATCATGGCCGTACTAGCGGCAGGAGCGACCTTCTCAGTGCTAGACCCATTGTAAGCACAGCATAGTAAGCCTTTGGCGCCACGGCTGACAATGGGCCAGATACCCCCCCGACCGCCAATGCATCTATCTGCAAGTCTCCCAGCCGCGCGCCCTCGTCGTCATCGACAAGGCCACCCGTGAGGCAGGCCCTCTCTCAGACCAAGTGCGAGACTACGTCAAAGAAAACTTGCAACTCAGGACAGAGGTCCCTGCGCTAGAGCTCAAAGATGATGGCACACTGGTAGGAGGTACCAAGGACGGAAAGGATATCCTTCATGGACAGCAGCAGCTCAAGGCCGAGTTACCGGGCGTACTGGTCGGCCCCGACTCAACACCAACCCTTTCCTTTACCTCGGGATCCGAGGGAAAGCCAAAGGGCGTCAAGGGTCGACACTTTTCGCTAACCCACTACTTCCCCTGGATGGCCGAGACATTTGGTCTCTCGGAAGATGACAAGTTCACTATGCTTTCTGGTATTGCCCACGACCCCATCCAGCGCGACATCTTCACACCTCTTTTTCTTGGTGCCCAGCTACTCGTACCAAGCAAGGAGGACATACAGCACGAGAAACTCGCCGAATGGATGCGCAAGTACGGCGCAACCGTCACCCATCTCACACCAGCCATGGGTCAGATTCTCGTGGGAGGTGCATCAGCAGTCTTCCCTAGCCTACATCATTCATTCTTCGTAGGTGATCTGTTGATCAAGCGAGACTGCAGGAGGCTGCAGAATCTGGCACCCAACGTACGCATCGTCAACATGTACGGAACCACAGAAACACAACGAGCTGTCAGCTACTACGAGTTACCGAGTAACACAGAAGCGCCCGAGTTCCTTGATAACATTGGCGAAGTCATCCCGGCTGGCCGAGGTATGAACAACGTGCAGCTCTTGGTAGTGAACCGCGAGGATCGAAACCAGGTCTGCAAGCCTGGTGAAAGCGGTGAAATCTACGTAAGAGCCGGTGGTCTTGCTGAAGAATATCTTGGATTACCAGATCTCACAGCCACCAAATTCGTCGACAACTGGTTTGTAGACCAACAAAAGTGGGTAGACGAGGACAAGAAAAAAGTAGAAAGCCAAGGCGCGGCTGAGCCGTGGCGGGAGTTCTACAAAGGTCCCCGAGACAGGTTGTATCGCTCTGGAGACCTGGGCCACTACTCAGAAGATGGAAACGTTCACTGCACAGGTCGAGTCGACTCGCAGGTAAAGATCCGTGGCTTCCGCATCGAACTTGGTGAGATCGACTCGCATCTCTCTGCCCATCCTCTGGTGCGCGAAAACGTTACATTGCTCAAGCGCGATGCCTACGAAGAGCCAACTCTGGTTAGCTACATTGTTCCTGAGATGAAGCGATGGTATGACTGGCTAGAGGAGCGTGGCGCCAAAGACAGCGATGCTACGGACGATACGAGCATGGTTACATTACTCAAGCGTTTCAAATATCTACGAGACGACGTGCGCGAGCATTTGAAGAAGAAACTTCCCGCATATGCTGTACCTTCGATCGTTGTTCCGCTCATCAGATTCCCGTTGAACCCGAACGGAAAGATCGATCGCCCAGCGCTGCCTTTCCCGGAGCCAGCACATCTGGCAGCCGCGGGTGCCAGACGCCCTTCACAGCTGGGTGCAGCTCTGACGCCAACTGAGAATGCTATGGCTAGCATTTGGGCAGAACTTCTTGGCGACCGGGGTGTAACGGCTGACAGCATCAGCGGAAGCGACTCCTTCTTTGATCTTGGTGGACATAGCATCATCGCACAACAATTATTCTTCAAGATCCGCCAGGAATGGAAGGACATCGATGTGCCCATGACCACCATCTTCCAGTACCCTACCTTGCGTGGTTTCTCAGCAAATATCGACCAAGCTATGGACCCCATCGGTTTGCGTCTGGACACCGCGGAGGCTCTAGAAGACGACCCCGAAGACGAGGCGTACTCTGCCGATGCCAGGGACCTTGCCAATCAACTAACCGATTTCAAGACTAGGGAGCCGTTGAGGCCAAAAGAACAGGTGCACACCTTTCTCACGGGTGCAACTGGTTTTCTGGGAGCCTACATCTTACGCGACATCCTCTCCAGACCCGGAAAAGTCACAGTACTTGTCCGTGCAAAGGATATTGTCGCCGCGTTGGGACGCGTAAGGCAAACGTGTACAGCGTACGGCATCTGGGAAGACGGATGGGAGTCACGGCTAGAGCCACTTGTCGGTGATTTAGAGAAGAAAAACTTCGGGCTTGAGCCGAATACTTGGAACAAGCTTGTTGATTCGGTCGACGTGGTGGTGCATAACGGTGCTTTGGTACATTGGGTGTTGCCATACTCTCGCTTACGAGGACCCAACGTTGTGTCGACGATGACTGCGCTCTCCATGTGCGCTGCGGGCAAGGCTAAGACGTTCGGCCTTGTCAGCTCAACTTCAGTACTTGACACTGATTACTTTGTCAAGCTCTCTGAGAAGAGCCTCGCTGAAGGCGGCACAGGTATTCCCGAGGCGGATGATCTGGAAGGTGCGCGCAAGGGCCTGGGTACTGGGTATGGCCAGTCCAAGTGGGCAGCGGAATACATCACACGGCAAGCTGGAAAGAAGGGCCTGAGCGGCTGTGTCATTCGCCCTGGATACGTATTGGGAGACCCAGAGTATGGCACAACCAACACGGATGACTTCCTCGTCCGCATCCTCAAGGGCTGTATCCAGCTCAAGTCCCGACCCGACATTACCAATACGATTAACATGGTTCCCGTAACACATGTCGCCCGTGTCGTGGTAGCATCGTCCTTCAACCCACCTATTGAACCCCTGGGTGTCGCACAAGTTACTTCGCACCCCCGTATCACATTCAACGAGTTCTTAGGTGCACTGGAAATATTTGGTTACAACGTACCTCTTGTGTCCTATCCTGAATGGAAGCAGAACATGGAGAAGTATGTGTCGGACCGGTCAGGTACCAAGGAGGAGAACGCGCTTCTACCGCTTTACCACTTCGTCACCGGAAACCTGCCTGCCGACACGAAGGCACCAGAGCTTGATGACAGGAACGCAGCAGAGGCATTGAAGAAAGATGAGTCATGGACGGGTGAGAATTGGAGCAAGGGCGGAGCAGTAACGGAAGATACCGTGGGTGTGTATGTCAGCTATCTGATTGAGCTAGGCTTTATGCCGAAGCCAGAGAAGAAGGGTATCAAGGAACTGGTGATGAGCCGGTTGACGGATGCTATGCGAGAGGGCATGAAACTTGTAGGCGGACGGAGGGGTGTGTAAGATGGTTCTGCAAACTTTGGGATTGCGCATTTGTACGAGATGAGGGTTGATTTTCGCTTTTCCGAATTGCTAAAAAGTACAGGATCATAGACATTTCACAAAAAATCGAGGCCTTTGAAGGCGAGTTTGGCTTTGAGGCTGTGGCGACGTCCGTTCTGTCTGTTACAGTAGGCTTACATGGTGGTACGTTTAGGGTACGTGACATAAGCGTTAGCTCGCCACTACAGCAATCCATCCGCTGTGCCGCTAGGATTCTAGCTAACGAAGCAGTCCACTGGCATGTTAACGTCTCTCGCCATTATGTCCGGCAGTCTACGAAGCTCATTCCCGAGGCAGAACGCAACTCGGTGAGGATGCCGACCAGTCCAAGTACCACGCTGCACAACAATAGCGGAAAGTGACGTCGAGGGCAGAGGCGGTCCCCGATGCTCGTGCTTGTGAGTAGGTAGTGGGGTTCGCAATATTGGCACGGGTACCCAAGGGCACGGGTCGTTGTACGTAAAGACTGGCACGGGTCTCGCTGCTTTTTTCTACCAAGATAGCAAGACGGTGCGGATCAAGCGAGAGAGTTAATTGACCAAACGTTTGCCAGGACAGCTGGCGGCCTTTTGTCGAGCATTTGAGCCTTTTTTTTTTTCACTCATGTGCCAACGCCAAGCCCACGATCAGCAAGACCGACGCAGTTTCAGCCACGCTTGGGGTGCGGACGGAAGGCTCAGCCAGAATACCGGTGGCACGCTGGCTCGATTCTATTCCCGCCAACAGTTGCCGAATGCGACTCGAGAGCTGCTGGCGACGTTGGACTGCGCTGCTCTCTGATGCCTGGACGGGTTGGAGAAGCTTGGGTGTGGGTGTGCAACAGTGCAGACGGCTGCATCCGGAGTACACACAGTCCCCATCTACGATGCACTGGTTCGATGATTTCTGGGCCCAGCACTACCCAGGCGGCGGACGCCTTGGACGGATTGTGGTAGCGCGTTGTCTGCAGCTTGGCGTGTCGCTGTCTCGGGTGGTGCACACGACGAGACGGTGAGATGCCGCCGCAGCAACCAGCTCATAGAGTTTGCTCAGCGTCGTCGGCGTGCGAGGCCAAGACGAAGGGTTGCGAGCGAAAGCCGGGGGCTCCCACAGCTCCACGACAGCCAGGACAGGCAGGATAGCCAGGACAGGTCACTGCCGCGAATCCCGTCTTCGGCCTCAGCGGCGCGTGAAAGAGGGTTGCGCTGCGTCCGCCATGGCCGGCCGTGATTGGCCGTCCCCGTCTTCAGTTGGCCTGCCCAGCCAGAATGCCGAGCCTTGGGGATGAAAGCCAAGCCCAAGACCTTCTCCCAAGGTCTTGAGAGCGTAATTCTATGTAACAAGAGTCTTGCCTCTCCTGGGGGGAAGTCTCCGCCTCTTTGTATAACATGCCCGCCATCTCTTCGACTTCGCATGTCCCCAAGCGTCGTCTGATGCCCGTCCAACAGTGACGTTAACCCCCCAATTGCCGGCAATGGAATCCCTGCCTCCGCCGGTGCCATGTCCGGCCACATCCACTCACCAGCACCAGCGCCCATCTCACTACGAATACACGTACAACGAAAAGGAGCCATATCAGCGACAGTACAGCGTCCGGCCCGACCGCAACAGCAAGTCGAGTTATGGTCGCGCTCACGACTCTGTCATCTCGCACCCCTTCTCCCCCAAGGCTTCGTCTCCGCCAAGCCCCCGCAGCAGCATCTCCTCTGCAGGCCAACAGCCCAACTCCACTCAAGGGGGGCGTCGCTACTCGCCATCCGACATCGATCGCCAGAGCATCCAGTATCCGCCCAAGGCCCATCTTGATCCCGAGAAGCATGCCTGCTCTTCGTCGCAGGGCCGCCGCTCGCCAAACCGCGCGTCGGCAACAGCAGCCCCCGACAGCGATGCCATTGTATACGATAAAGGCGCCTACCATGAGAAAGGCCCCGAAGAGAAGGCATGGCATTTGCTAGTAAATCATCCATTTTCCGACGCCTGTCACACAGTAACGACTAACGCCTGTCTAGTTTTGGCTATGCGCTCCCAGTGTCTTCCTTTCTGGCGCCATCGCTCTCTGGACCCTTTTCGCTCTCCTAATCTCCCTTGTACTAGCACCCTTGCGCTTCTGCACTACGCGTCTACCCCTCTCGGAGCAGATCATAGTCTTCCTCGCCCCTGCGCTAAATCTGCAACTGCACCTGGTCTACTCGCACGACTCCACCACCGGCTACAGCGCCCTCATGCTCGTCGTAGTTCATCTCTTCTCCCCGATTGTCGCATTCGGTGTCGCAATCGCTGCGTGGACGGCTGCCGGATTCTGGTTCTTCTCCTCCATATTAGGTGACCCTGGCGGTCACGACGGACATAACGACGGCAAAGAGAGCATTGTCGGCGTTCGAAACTGGTGGGAACGATGGCTCTCTCGGGGACTTCGTGAGACGAATGCGTAAAGAAGGGGCAGCACATGTTCCACAAACGACTTTTCTGATTTTTGTTGCATTTTCCTTTTACATCACGCTCTCCTAGCCACGGCAGGATGAGCTTTTTGAGCGGCATATACCATGGCGTACAGAATTCACTTGGTCTTTTACATCGGGGAAAGGGTTCCTACAGATGTGACAGGACGGGGTGATTGTTGCTGATCCCGGGATATCGGACAGCAAAATGGCGTTTATTGGGCCTTTTACTCTCACTCTTGCTGTACATGGAGAGAGAGAGAGAGAGAGAGCAAACGAGGCGGCGAAGGATCACGATATGATATACCCCTTCTACTCGAATACCACGAAGAATATTTCCATTTGCACATTCCCGACAATCATCTACCCTGATCGTTTGTCATTATTTTGAGATGTTCAGAAATAACCAATCTACAAATCAGCACGATATTTTTTGTTGTACGATAACGCAGCCAGCCTCACGCCTAGCCCAGCAGACTCGGGATTTCTTTTTTCTTGTCCACCAAGCCACTACTATGCAAACAAATAATACCCAAGTTCAAACATGCAGCCCACTTACGCACTCTCACAACAGCCCATATGGCCCCCACGGCCGCTGCTTCTACCTCTACCTCTATAAGACACAACGTTTGCCAACGACCACACGACATTGGCGCGATCCCCATGTTTCCCTTTGTTCCCCGGACATTCCGGTCCAGGCTAAATGTTTACCACCGCAAGATGATCCCACCCAGTCTAGACCCTTGTTTTCGCAAACAAGGCAGAACCGACACCATCATGCTTCCTTGATTTCTTTTGGCGTCTTTGTGGAGACACGAACAAGGCTGTAGCATTGGCATTTCCTTTGTGGATCCGCCAAGTACAATTTTGCTTGCTTGCTGTTGGCGCGGTGAGTGGGAGTGGGGCGGGAGGAGATAAGAAGACAGGGAGATGGATGGGTGGAGGGGTAATGGGAGAGGGAAGGTGCGTAGGGGAGTGTTCACATGGTTTACAAGTTTTTTTCTTCGTCTTCCCACCCTTTGTGCTTTTCAGTGTGTGTGTGTTTTACGAAGGGTAAGTGGATATACCAGCTTACATGTAAATTGCAGCGTCCGTCTGTAAAAAGACCAAAGATAGCTATGGGTCGGTCTAAGGAAATACATACTCGTTTACTGCTTGCCTAGGAATGCACATCGCACACATGAGAGAAAGAGAAGAAGCGCCGAAGCGCATACCCACGGGTCAACAACATGGCGAAAACCCCCTGTAGGAATCCAACTCTTTTCCTCCCTTTCGTCCCTCACGATACCATACCTACCCGCCAGCGGCGTCTTCATCATCTACAGGCGGAACTTCTCGGAACCCACCCCCACCCCCCCCCCCCCC